>CM074694.1:17936957-17989457 GCA_037355405.1 Vitis amurensis
AAATTGTGGTCAAAATTGTAAATTTGATAATTTAAGGGACAATCTCAAACATGTCCTCTAATTCTTCTTATGGAAGGGGTTTCATCCACAAACAATAGATTACGAACACTTAAAAAAAAAAAAAAAAACTCCAATTTTTCTTCGATCTTCCACTAAGTGTCTTTTGGATGGGAATTTTATTTTGATCTTATCTATTGATTTTCTAGACATATGATAATTATTATTTATTTTAATCGTCATAATTAATTATCTACCATAATTATCACAACTAAATTTTCTAGAGATAAATCTTATTTATTATGATAATTAATCATGATAATTATAATATTTATTTGATTTTTTATTAGATTATGTTAATATATTATTAGCCAATTATTACGTGGCAATTAATGAGTCAACATAAAATTTGTCCCTTTACAAATCCCTTCAAAAATTTGAAAGATTTGAAATAATAAATTTTATTAGGCTAGAATTTTAAGCCAAGGAACAAGTTTTCCAAACTTTTATTTTTTGTCACTATTTGAAATAATGTAAATTTGTGTTTTAGAATGAAAGTTGATTAATTCAAATGCTATTTTCCTAATTGGATTCATTCAAAATTACTCTTAAGCTTCAAATACCATTTCAATAAAAACATTATAGAAAATTTAAAACTTAGATGATCAATATCTACAATATCAAAAACTCTTATCATAATATATATATTTAAAGGTAAAAATTCTTTTAAATTACAAGAGATGGTACAAAGTATCAAAAATAAAAATTTGCAATGAAGAATTTGTTTTCGGAATTACAACAATATAAAAAGTGCAACTTTTATTCACAAAAAAAAAGGTCTATTTCAACAAATATCCTAGTAAAATAAAACTTCATTTTTCAAACCTTAAATTTACGTTAATCTTTACATAAAAATATTAAAATAAGTTAAATGAGTTTAAAGTGGTATATAAAAATAATTTAAAAAATCAATCTTTAATTTTTCTTTTCTTTTTTGCCATTTTTATTTTTTTGTTTTCTTTTTTCTTCTTTTACTGTGCTTTCTCTCACATTTTTTTGAACTCAACATAGCCTAGCAAAATTGTTTTCACAAATATTGAAACATCCTATCTTGAGCTATGGGCTTATATAAAATAGCAAATAGTCATCTTCCAATATAAAATAGAAAAAAGAAATATACTAAGAATGCGTTTGGTAGTGTGTAGACCCTCAATTTTGCCCCTTTAGCACATGTCTTTAAATTCACTTCCAGTACTCTACGGTAGTTCCTTGGTGGCCCATTACTACTCGTACGACTTACCCTTTTCTTGAGTCACCTCGGAGACTTTGGTTGAGGGATTATCTGACCCCTTATTGTGACCCCTGGCGGCCCTATTTTAGACTTAGACTTTTCATTCATTTTTAAGATAGTTTTTAGGTACACTTGGCCCATTAGGCACCACCCTAGGCCCACTTAATCTCACCTTAGGCCCGTTTAGGTACACTGGGTCTATTAAGACTTTTCTTTGTAGCGTGACTTATATGACTTGCCTGTTTGCATGGCTCGTGGGGCCCAATTTTTGTTAATTTGTTTATTTTTATTTTTTTATCATTATTGTTTATTTTTATTTTTAGTTTTGGTTTTATGATTATCAATCACTGGTTTTTTATTTATTTGTTATCTTCCTCTTTATATTATTTTCCTTAATTTATTTATTTATTAATTGTTTAACTTTTTAAATTTGTTTACCTATTTAGTTATCCACTCAATTATTTACTTTCAAAAATTTCATGCTTTTGCAAGGAAACTTACCGTTGGAGTTTAAGGAAAGTGGGACCCTCCTTGGAAGGTTTTGGAGGGGGATTTGAAATTAGGAAAATTGCCTTTGAATTGGAAGATTTAAAAAAGGAAAGGGAGAAAAGAAGATGGGAAATAAGAGAATTTACCTTTTAGAGAGATTTAGGTTTTAAGGGGTAATATATATATGTGAGAAAAGGAAAAGAATAGGGGAGACAGCACGTATTGGAGTTTTGGTAGGGAGAAGAAGGAAGATAGCAGGAAAGGAGATTTTTTTTTAAGAAAACTTTCAGCACGCATTGGAGGATCGTCTTGAAGAGAGGCATAGAAGAGAGGGACTTGGAGCACGCATTGAGAACGGAGTGGAATTGGAAAAGAGAAGCAATCTTTACCTCTTTAAGAGAAGTTCTAAGGTAAGTTTTCTGAGGATTTTTTTTTATTTTTTATTTTTTTATTTTTGGCTTATATCCCTAATCTATGTTCTTCATTCTCTCATTTTATGATTTGGGACATTGTTTGCTTGGTGGGTTGAAGATGGAAGAAACTTCATGCGAACTTTATTGATTTCTGGTTCTTGTTTATGCTTACTGATATGGTTTCATTCCTCGCTATTCTTTTTCTTTTTTTTATTATTATTTTTTATCATATGAACTCAGTGAGACTCTCTTTTATGGAATATTATTTGATGATTGCCCTGTTTCTCTTTTACTCCTCCCACTAATCCAAGCCCATGGATTAACATTTGAAATGGGGACATGTTTATTGGCATCCTCTGCTTATTCCTTCTCCGGTTTACTATGTGTCTATCCATGTCCTCTGTTCCCCTTTCCATACTGCATTCCAGTCCTTGTCTGTATATTTGGGTGTGTATCTGAGACCGATAGAAGTGCTGATATGAAAGAAGTGTGCGGCAAATGTGGTGTACTCGGTGTATTCTTGCTAGACTATGGAGAATGAAGGGTAGTGATGGAGATACATATAGTGTGAATTTGGTTGAATAGCAGAAGCAGGTTGCAGGAAAGCGACCTAAGAGTTGTCTTTTGTTTAGCAATAAATGTTGTTTCTATGGATCAATGTTTTTTTTTTCCTTTTGTGGTTCAAGTTGAGACCTGCCATGCGAGAGGAACAGATATTGATAGTGAAGAAATATTCTGAGATAACGCTGATGTGGTTTTGAGTCTGGTGGCAATATACGACATGTTGCTTTCGATGGTAAGTGGTCTGAAGGGTCTGGCTCTATTGGTTTTGTATTGGATGTGACTGACAACCTACACTATTTGTATCGGATGACCGTTTCCCATGCAAACTCTCTCCATGCCCCTGCTCTAGCCTCCATATATTACAAGTCCAGAACCACTGCCAATGGTCTGCTGCTATTGCACTCGATTTGATCTCAAGTTGCTCGAATGTAGTTTATCCTAAAAAGACAGAATACCACTAGACCTCTGGAGGTTGTATGTGGCAATAGAAGATGCCCTTGTCAAAGGAGCTTGTGGAGTAAGTTCGGGTTTCTCATGCCAAGATCTTCTTACAAGGTTTGAAGTTGTGAATGAATGTAACTTAAGTCGCAGAAATAGCTATATTTATCCAGGTTTTGGACTAAAAGGCACTTTTGTCATTGTTAAACTTGAAGACGATGACTCAATCTTTGCCTTACCAGCTGGTGAAGTGCTTGATCTCTCATCCATGAGGTTCAGTGACTCTGCTTCTGTAGACCTTATCTATGAATTACCAGTGTCAAGTTCAGAAGCAGCAGACGATAACGCCAAGAGAATAGACCAAGCAAAGAGCCACCTGCCAGGCCAAAAAGGATTGAACTAGAAACTCCATCTCAAGAACCTTCAAACAATCACTTCAGAAAGGACAGTAAAGCAGACGCTGAAATCCATAAAAGCTTTTATAAAGTTGCACTTCCTATTGATGATTTGGTAGACTGGATTGTTGAAGTCCTCAATTCTTTTAAAACTTGGTGCAGTGATGTGCATGGGAGTTTTGACTGAGCAGCTTATGATTCAGTCAGCGTTAGAGAAGAAGCCTTCCGTTTTTTTTTTTCCTATAACTGGGATTTCAATGCAAATACTGTATCACCAGCCACAAGTTTTTGTATAACTTAGTGGTCCAAACCCACAACTACAGTCTCAAGGCATGATAGCCACTTCATTGCAAATGCCTACGCCAATGCCATTATAGATAGGGAATGCTTCCCAAGTGCAGCAGCAGGTATTTGTTCCAGGTCTACAGCCCCATCCCTTGCAACCTCAGGTTATGATTCATCAGGGCCAGGGTTTGAGCAATAGGATCACTCCAGATGACATCGCTTATGAGTGACTTGGTTCAGTTCACTGGAGGCTTTCTCAAGAGATCATTGGTGGGCTGCTCTGTCGTCAGAGCCAAGGCTTTCAAGGTATCCATTATCAAACTCGCCCTCAATAGCTGGACCGCGGTTAGAATAACATCACTGGAATAAACTGCAATAACACGGCGGATGGCAAGGATAGCAACATTGACTGTGCACCACTCATGTCATCACCTATGTCTACCATCACATGGCCTTTCTACTTCAAGCTCTGCACCACAAGAAGACTGAAAACTAGGAGTGATCTAGCCATTATCTGGGTCATGTCAAACTTCTCCGCTAATTGATGGACTGGACTATGAAGAAGTTGCTGAAAGGTTAAAGGAATGTGGACACAAAGCAACATTTTTATCACGGTTCCATGGATCCCGCTCAGCGTGCCTTCATTCAGAAGCAATTGAGTAAAAAAAATAAGATTAATACAACTTGCGTAACCCTGGCTTTTGGAATGGGTAACAACAAATCAGATGTCCACTTTGTCATTCATTAAAAGGCCTCGTCCAGAATTTGTTGACAGGAGGCAGCATTGTATGTATTACAGTCCATACTCCATTGATAGGGACACTGAGCTCCAATCAATTACAAGAGTTTGTGATAATTCAAGACTACTTGGGAAGCAGCAACTGATGGAAGAACATGAGCTGGCATTTTTAAAGAGGGAGAAAGAAGAGATGGAAGCTCAAAAGAAACAGGCAGAGGCATTTCAGTCATCTCAACAGATGCAGTCTTTGTATAGTACAGAAATTGTTATGAGCCCTCAAGATGAGGAAATTACTGCATATCATCACCAACATCCAACTGAGTCTTTCAGATGCCTATTGCGCAAAGAGATGATGAGTGATCCAGTTGCAATCGTCTGTGGGCATAGCTGTGAGAGGAAGTCGATTCAGGAAAATTTCTGAAGAGAAGAGAAGACCTGCCCCATATGCAGAGAAAGGCTCAGGTCATGGAGCTTACTCCAAGTCCTTTGCTTCGGAACTCTATAGAAGAATAGAAGCAAAGAGGCATGAACTTAAAATTCCAAGCTGCTCTTCTTGGAATCACCACCAATGACCACTCTATACAGAACAAAGCCTTGGAGGAGATGCAAGTTCTAATGGAAAGGCCACGCTATACAGAAAAAGTTGCAGAGGAAGGCCTCATCTCAAAATTTGTGATCTCTACTTCTGCAGATCCAGAAGAGCCACTAGTGTTCAGAAAAGACCATCCTATAAATTGAGAACAGTCCAAGATACCATGTAACATATTGTTTGAGATGTTCAAGAATCTTAGATCAGCAAGGTCACATAATTCATGTGGAATCAGTCCATGGAGGAGCTTCTCAGAAATGTCCAGGCACTGAAGTTGTGAGAGATGGCCAAAGTATTCGGTTATACTACCAGTGAGTCTATTGCTATGCGGATCCAAGGAAGTCGGGTAAAGGCCAATAAGGTTAATCAGTTCTGAGAAAGAAGAAATTGAACTAGACAGATGATTGATGCTTAGATCCAGATCAGAAAGGCTTTGCAGCATGCCAATTGAAACGAGTGGTGGGATCTAAGTGGATTTAGAGATTGAAGCAGAATGGTCCATCAAACACCTTTTTTTTTAATAACTAGCAGATTGCAAAGCTATCAATAAGGGTCTTTTCATGCAAGTATCAACAGCTGAATCATTAGCACCTTCATGCTTCCAAACTCTACTTCTAGCATGGCCATCTTAATGCACACCTCTTCCTCCATTTTCTTCATTGATAATTTACAGTTTTGAATTGATCTTTCAAACCCTTTTTCAACTGAATAAATTTAGCTTTGAAGATTCATCAAAATAATTTTAGTTTTCTTTAAAAGTTCCTTAGGAGCTTCTAGGTATAAAATCCCAACTTTAACATGCTATTCGCTGCCACTTTCCTTTGGGCATGCACTTTCATTGTTTTATTCGATTTTCAACTGATTTTTCTCAATTTTTTCTCAAGCATGAATAAACTTCATAATTCCAAATCATGGAATTTATGGAATCAACTCATGCGAAATTAATCGAGTGGCTTTGGTGGGGGCCCGACATTCATGATATTATCTTCAATATTGTTTGCCTGATATCTGATTGATTTTTTTTATTCTTCTCGATGAAATACTTGAATTCGCTTTTATATTTATTGTTGAGATATCCTTGTTTCCCATAGACGTGTGGATGCTCGCTAATCGTGTACGCTCTTCCCACCCTACAACTCTAAAAATCTATGAATGTGTACATTATCATGAGCCATGACTATGTTTGATGCCATAATTGATTGCCTTGATGCTTGATTGATCATTCTTGAATAAAATACATATTATGTGTCATATTTTCAAGCTAACCTCTCATGTTTTATGATAGCGCTTCGAGGCCGTTCAGGTACGCACTTTGACTCTCTCTTGTGGTTCGCTTTTCTTGTTAGGCATGCAATATTTGAAATCACCTAGCCTACTTAGGTATCCATAATTAACTCGATTAATGGCCACACTTCCCTTAACTTTGTCAAGAGAGACCTATATAGGGCTTAGAGGGGTGCTACCTTTTAAAGGTACCTTCCCAATAAGTAACCTAATCCCAGGACTTGGACTCGGGTTTTTAAAGACATGCTTTTCCAAAAATTGAGGAGTCACTTTTTTTTAGGGTTTTTCTTTCTTGTTTTATTTTCCCTTTAAAATAAAAATAAAATAAGTGGCGACTCCGACTTTTCTAAAAATTAATTTTTCACAAATAAAAAGCGAGTCTCACCGATCGAGTGGGGGCGCACGTGAAAAATGCGGGTCCACATAGTGATTTTAGAAAACGTTTCTAGTATTTCTAACACTTAAATGACATAAATTTTTAAGAGTTAAAAATTTTATAAACACTTCCTAAAATCACTGCCAAATAGACTCTAAGAGCTCGTTGGGTAATGATTATACGAAGTACTTTTAATATTTTTAATACTTGAAAATTTTTATCATTTCAGTATTAAAAATGCTAAAAATACTTTCTAAAATCACTACCAAACACACTCTAAATTACATATAATCACTAATCAAAAGTGATTTTCTACTGTAATTCTTCTCGAGAACCAAACACACCAAGTTCACTGAGAAAATGGATTTCCGTCCTATCCACCCATCACCAATGCAACAGGAAGATGAAGCTCCCCACGAATGCTTCAACGTGTTAGCAGTTGAATGCATGGCCATTAAAGGTAACTTGGACTGTCACAATTTCCAACTTCAACCTCTTCTCGCCCATGCAATCGTAAGGGTTACACCAATAAGAAGAACAATCTTTAATTCTTTCTTGTTTTTTTCTTGCTTTTTATTTTATTTTCTTTCTTCAAGTTGGGAGAAAATCCATCCATTTGTAGGGTATCTCGCCATGAATAACAATGATAGCTTCATGTCGATGGTTGAAATCCCAGTTAGTATGTTACAAGGCTATAGGGTTGTGTTTGGTTAGTGAGAAAGTGTAGGCAATTGGAGGGAACCAAATGTTTGAATAATGCATAGTCTCAAATTTTGGGGTTTAAGAAAAAGATAACTTGTTTGGTTCTGTTTCTTTGTTTCTCGGCAACCAAATTGGGGAGGGTGAAAATTGCTCTTCTCATGAACCTTGTTTTTTGATTTTTCAGTATATATATACAGGGATAACCAAATAGTTTTCCACTATATATATACTAGGATAACAAAGAGGCTATAAATATAAGACATAATCTAATACATCTTGTCCGAACCAAACATATAGCAGTTGATAGGCATTTCATAAAAAAGAAAGTAGGCATAGGGCAAGTTTACACTCCTTATGTATCATCATCTAAACATTATTAGACCATTGATAAATATATTTGCATCAACTTGAGGGAAAGTACTAGAGATATTACATCAACTTGAGGGAAAGTGTTGAAGATGTTAGCTGAATCTTTCTTAATGGAAAAGTTGGCAAACATCCCAAATCATGGGTTGATTCGTCACAATGGGAAAGTTAATTGATAAATATCCCATGTATCTGGGTTTATGTATATTATGTAATTCTCGTATTAAAACTTACCTCGTGAAATTTTTTATATAAAATGATTATGGGTAAGTGTATTTAATAATTTTCTAAAAACTAATTTTTATATATAAAATACATCTATAGAGGTCGAGGCTTAGTGTATTTCCATTAAATCTTAAGGTGTGAAAGAAGTACATAACCCTTATTTTCTGTACATGGTTGTCCATAGTTATTCAAAAGAAATAAGAAGGAATTGTTTTCCTAAGCAAGTCCCACCAAGCTATTCAATCATTTCAATTCCTTTTTTTTTTTCCTTTCTTTTTTTCATAATCTTTCTTATGTTGAATGCATGAATTTCTAACAATGACAGGTGGTGGTGCGTTTGGCTTTGGTGTCTCTCCGCTCATCCTTGTTGGATAGTATTTTAGCTTAATTATTTCATATTATCAATAAGGGTATAACAATCTTGTAGTTTTTCTTGTTAGCTTATATAAAGCTTTTTATGTATTCTCTTTTTCAAGTCTTTCACTAATGAAATCTTAATTTTCTGTTTTCTCTTTTCCTTCTTCTTTGTCTTTGCAAATCTTACATGGTATCAATGATCAACATAGGGCCTTTGATAGAAGATTTCATGGAAGAACTATGCATTCCATCCATGTTCTTTGAAAAAAAATTAGGGGTTTTTCACGAAGAGCTTCTATCAGTTTGAATTTGTTTTGAAAAGGATTTTCGGCAACTTTGAAGTAGTTTTTTTTTTTCTTTAGGTTTTCATAAGCAGATTTTAAGACATTGTTTTTGCAAATGCTTTGAAGATTCGATTATTTGATATTCTTACTTGTTTCGATTATATTGTGGTTAGATTATTAGTTGATAATGATTGGTGAAAAAGATGACTCTCTTCAATCCATTTGTGTGTTTGTTTGTTTTTTTCATGCTTTTAGTAGGAGTAGAAGTTAATGGTTTTTAGTTGAGAAAAATTTTAAAGTATCGAATGTGATACCAAAATTTTGTATCATGGTAAAATGATTAAGCTTTTAATTTGAGAATTTTAGAAGATTTGTATTGTGGTAACATTCTTCTTATAATAATTTATATTTATATTAATCTCCATATAGTAATTTATTGGTTTATGAATTTTTTTTCTTTTAAAACTATTTTTCATTGTAAATATATAAGTGTTTTTTCCTTTTTCCTTATTACTTATTATACCAAAAAAGTAAAAAAGGGTTTTTTTTTTTTTTCACTGAAGAGTGAAGATTCAATCTCTAAATTAAACAACTAATAATGAGCATTTTGAAAGGTTATAAATGTTTTCTAATATTACTATCAAATGCATCATTAATATGGTTTTTTTTCCCTATTTTATATAGGAAGATAACTATTTGATACTTTATATATATATATATATATTTAACCCATACCTCAAGATAGGATGTTTCAATATTTTTTGTGAAAATTTCACATTTGATAAAATTTTAAAAACATTATTAAATGATCATCACATATGGTTTATGTTAATATTTAAGTCATTCTCTTCCAAATGTGGATGAATATGACAATGATCATGTAAAACTAAAGTTCAAAAGGTACTAGACAAACGGTTCGATAGATGATTGACGTTCTAGAATTTGGTAAAACCTTGTATTTAAATATTAGAAAACATTTATAATTTTCCACTCATTTTTTTATCCATTCTACTGTTTCTACATGGGATATTTTAATCTTATACTAAGATATAGTATATGCATATCCTTGTAGTATAAATTTATTTTTTTATATACTCATTTTGTAAAATAATTTTTTTATTATAAATTAAATTTATGGTTAAAACAAAAAAACTAAAAAAATATTTATAAAATGATATTAATATATGATATATAAATTATTTTTACATATTGAATAGCATAATATAAAAAGTATATTTATAAAATTTAAATATTTTAATCATGAATATTATTAAATATAACAAAATTTGTAGTTTTTAAAAATAGAAAATATCATAATGTGATAGAAAATTTTATTTTAAACATTTAAAATAATATATATTTCATATTATTTTTTATTTATTTTATAAATTACTTATAAGTATAATATAACATAAAATATCTCATTATCTATGCTACTTTAAAATATTATATTAATAGGATATGTATGGATATATATCCTATCCTATCTTATCTTCAACTAACTATAACCTAATTTTCTTCTTTATTGCATATATTCAGCGATAGAGCAGGACCTCAAGGTTTAGGTCGTCCTCCTATTGGAAATACATGTTGACCACGAATGCTTCCGCATACCCAACTGGACTTGCACCAGTCACTGCCACAAAAAGATCAAGCTCTCGACGAGTGGTTCAACCTGGTGCCAGATGAATGCATGGCGATTGAAAACCACTGGGAGAATCGGAATTTCCAGCTTGATTCCCTTCACGTCCATGCAATCATAAAGGTTTCACTTTTCTGTTTTTTTTTTTCGTTCTTAATAATCACAAAGATTCTGACATGCATCTTTTGGTTTCTTGGTTTCTTTGCATACTGCTTTATTCATCCAACCCTCAAATTACGAGAAAAACAGCCCATTTGTGGGGTATCTTGCC
Source organism: Vitis amurensis (assembly GCA_037355405.1). Classification (NCBI taxonomy): domain Eukaryota; kingdom Viridiplantae; phylum Streptophyta; class Magnoliopsida; order Vitales; family Vitaceae; genus Vitis; species Vitis amurensis. The sequence goes on from CM074694.1 coordinate 17,947,665, forward strand.
ATGAATAACTATGATAGCTTCATGTGGACGGTTGACACTCCACCCAGTATGTTACAAGGCTAAAGGATCTTGTTTGGTTGGGGAGAAAGTGTAGGGAAATGGAAGGAACCACAATCTTTGAACACTGCATGGTCTCAAATTTTGGGGTTCTTCAAGAATAAGATAACTTGTCTGGTTCTGTTTTTTCTTGGTTTTGTATGGAACCAAATAGAGGAGTGAGAAAATTGCTGTTCTCAGTAATGTTCTTGTTTGATTTTTGATGTTCTTCCACTTCTTTGTACAGGGAAAGCTAGATGGTTTGAAACGTAAATGCATGTGATCAGAATTAAAAAGATTATTAAAAAAGAAAAGAAAAAAACAAGAAGAGTAAAGATTGTTCTTCTTATAGGTTAATGGACGTGAAGATCATCAAGTTGGAAATTTGTGATTCACCCGGTTTTCAATGGCCATATATTCATCTGAAACCGTGTTGCAATGTTCGTTGACAGCTTGATTGCAAACCAAGAAAATATACCCTGTAATTTTCTTTTATTTATTTTTCGTTTCTCAGCAACCAAATGGACATCGCAGGAGGGTCGACTTCAATGCATGAAGGAGCTAGCGGCAAAGTACGAAGGGGAGGTGGCCATGAGCTCAAAAACAACATAGCCAAACATAGCCAATCCGGTAGTACAAGTCCTGGAGCAACGCCACTGTACCAGGTCTTCCACCAGCACCTCCATCTATTCATCCTCCTTATCCTATTATTGTGGTATGTCTAAACCTGCAGCAACACCATACACTGAGGGAAAGCCACCACCATATTATCCTCGCTCCTTTTCTGTGTAGGAAAACAATTCCTCATTTCGTTTAGGCTTATCCGGTTCACATAAAGCTTGAGGGAAAATATATTTTTATATTCTACATCAAACTTATTTCACCTTTTTTAAGTCTTCTACATGAACACTAAATAATTTAAAATTATATAATTTTTTTTTACTAATTTTAATTATATTTATTTTTTTTTACTTTTTTTTTTTTATAGTAAAATCAAACCTTAAAAATTATTTTTTAAAAAAATATATTTTTTTTATTTCTTAATTTTCGGGAGCCAAATATAACTTAAAGTTATATGGAAAATAAGAAAGAAAGTGGCCGAGGATTCATCAATGGATGATATGGTGGTGGCATAGACTTTCCCCTAGTTTATGGTCTAGGTGGAGGTCTAGACATATGACTAGGTGGTGGTGCACCGGGATGACTAGGTGGTGGTGCACCCAAACCACTAGGTGGTGTGTTCTTGGTCATGTTGCTTTTGAGTTTATAGTCTACTCCCATTTGTATTGTTGGAAAGTTAAAGGCAAATCTAGAGAATTATCTTGTTCAGGTATAAAAATTTCTTCGCAATAATAGCCTCTCAATAATAATAACAACCTTTCATTATTTTTTTTTGAATAAAAATTGCACTTTTTATATTGTTGTAATTCCGAAAACAAATTCTTCATTGCAAATTTTTAATTTTGATACTTTGTACCATCTCTTGTAATTTAAAAGAATTTTAAATATATATATATATATTATGATAATAGTTTTTGATATTGTAGATATTGTTCATCTAAGTTTTAAATTTTCTATAATGTTTTTATTGAAATGGTATTTGAAGCTTAAGAGTAATTTTGAATTAATCCAATTAGGAAAATAGTATTTGAATTAATCATGCTAAAACACAAATTTACATTTTTCAAATGATCATTAGATAGAGTTTACCTTAATTATTAAACCATTTTTTTTTCCTAATTAGGATAAGAGAAGAGAGAGCAGCCTTGGCCCTTGAATTTCAAATTTTTTGTTCATTAGAACGTATTTATTTCTTAGAAAAATTTATGAGAAGATATCTTAGTTGTTCGGTCTCCCTTTATTAATACATAAATCCTTATTTGTAGGCTGTAAGGATAATATCACTATGAAATCAAAAGGAATCAATTTCATGCTCACTTGATTTTCTGTAATTCTTCTTCCATAATCACAAAAAGAAGAAATAAATCCTTAAATTTCACTAATGAAAAAAGAACAAAATTAAAGAAATAAAAAATTTATATTTTCACTTCCCCTTTAACGATCTTGAACAAGGAATATAATTTCCTTGCATAAGAATGACTATGAAAAAAAAAAACACCATTAATGAAGAAGGTATATGTTACAAAAAAAGAAAAAAAAGAGAAAGGAAGAAACAAATACCTCGCAACAACATAAGCTTTCAACTAAGCTTTCTCATAGTATATTTTGAATAACATCTAATTTTTTCATTCATATTGCCAAATATACAAAAAAATTTAACTTGGACAAGTAAAAAAATTAGAAAATATCTTAAAATATAAAAGGTGCAAATAAAAAAATAATAAATAAATAACACCAATCAAATTGATTGCTTTTAGAGACTTGAGAAATTTAAGATTTATGTCTAATTAAATTTATTGGTTTCAATAAAATTTCACATATCAAATCCTTTTGGCATTAGGATTTCTAATTATTAATTTTTTTTTTCAAAACTTTGCTCATTGGCTTAAAATTTTTTTGGGTCAAATTAAATTTTTTATTTCAAATCCTTTTGGTATTAGGATTTCTAGTTTCCAATAAAAAAACAAATCAAACTAAATAAATAAATAAAGTAGTAAAAGCAAAGCTTAAAAAAAATAAATAAGAAATTTGAATCAAAATTCAAAATAAGAAAAATAAAAATAATGAAAAAAATAAAAGTTTGGAAAACTTGTTCCTTGGCTTAAAATTCTAGCCAAATAAAATTTATTATTTCAAATCTTTCAAATTTTTGAAGGGATTTGTAGAGGGACAAATTTTATGTTGACTCATTAATTGCTGCATAATAATTGGCTAATAATATATTAACATGTCATATAAGGTAATCTAATAAAAAAATCAAATAAATATTATAATTATCATGATTAATTAATTATGATAATTATCATAATAAATAAGATTTATCTCTAGAAAATTTAATTGTGATAATTATGGTAGATAATTAATTATGAAAATTGAAATAAATAATAATTATCATCTGCTCGATCAGACCACAGCACGATTAAGTATGTGACAAATGATATGTTTGATTTCCGATTGACTTCTCAGAATCTGTAGAGTTACTCCTACCAAAAATCTATGTATGAACCAAGAAGGTGTCGTCCCTCATCCTTGAAGCAATTCTCCGACAGCAGATGGATAGAGGTTTGAGATTTTCTTCCACATCTTCAACCTTTCTCTGTTCCAAGACATGAACGAACATCAAAAAACAAATAAGAATGTTACTGGGTATAGAAATTGTCATTAAACAAATTATCTTATTCCTGAAGAACCCCAAAATTGAGACCATACAGTATTCAATGTTCCTTCCCTTTCCTACATTTCTTCACCAAACAAACATAATGACCAGCCAGGTTTAAGCATTGACATGAAACTATCATTGTAATCATACCAAGAATCCAAGAAATGCGTGCATTTAGCGTAAGAAAGATTATGGAAAAAAAGAAAAGAAAAAGAAAAAAAACAAGGAATTGAAATTGTTCTTCTTATTGGCGTATGCTTTACGATTGCATGGACGTGAAGAGGTTGAAGTTGGAAATTGCAAAACTCCAACTGGTTTTCATTGGCCATGCATTCATCCGCTACCACGTCGAAGTGTTCATTGAGATCTTCATCTTGCTCTTCCCGTGGCAGTGGTGATGGGTGCACAGGATGGAAATCCGTCTTCTTGGTGAACTTGGTGTGTTTGGTTCTCGAGAAAAATTACAATACAAAATCACTTTTGATTAGTGATTACAACACCATCTCTCTCTCTCTAACTAGTTATAATATGGTTGTTGGGGGTTTGGCGGTTATATATATATATGGGCATAGTCGACAGAAAATTTAGACCTTGAGTTTGGCTTCTCTGTCGTGAGTCTTTTGTCGAAGATTGAAGTGACCAACAAATATTGCCACGTGCACAAATTTTTTAAATCAAAATTGTACATGACAAAGTGTGTTAAAAATATATAATATGCTTCTTAGGGGAAAAAAGGAAATTACATTCATACGGAGTAAAAGGTGATCGAGTAATTTATCAATTGGTTTAGTGGTTTCTCATGTGTGAAGTGATTTAGTGGTTTAGTTTCGTTAATGTTAATAACATAACATGTTATCAAAAATGTAAATTAAAAATGTTATAAAATGCTATAAGTGGTGTTATACTTAATTTTAGTGTGTTTGACAGTGATATTTGAAAGCATTTATAGTATTTCTAATACTTTAAAGCAAGTCCGTTTCATAGTGATTTTATGATACTTTTCTAATATTTTTAACAGTTAAAAAATTTTATCATTCAAGTGTTAAAAATATTATAAATATTTTTTAATATTAGTACCAAATGCACTATTAATATGGTTCATTTTCCTATTTTATATAGGTAGATAACTATTTGCTACTTTGTATTTAGCCCATACCTCAAGATAGGATGCTTCAAATTTTTTTTTGAAAATTTCACATTTGATAAAATTTTAAAAATGTTTTTAAAAATTTGAAAAACCAGTTATAATGCTTTATAAAAAACTATTTGATTCTCTCAAAAACACTTTAGTAAGAACATTGTCATTAAAACATTTCGACGTTATAGTTTCTTATACAAATCTTCTTATTATTCACTAATAAAAATAATTAGTTTCTTTTTAAGTATTTAAAATGATATTTAGATGCAAAAAAAAAGTCGGCATTCAACATAATTTTTTTTTTATAGATAGTAGTAATATTATAATAAACCAAAAACTTTAATTAATATATATATATATATATATATAGTTAAAAAAACTAAAAAAAAAATATTTTTATGAAAGGGAAGTGAAAGAGGAAGAGAAGAGTGAGAAGAAAGTGGAAAGTGAAAGAAAAATGGAGAATAACGAGAAATGATATTTTAGGAATATATGAGTTTTTTAAAAAAAACATCTCTTTCAAAATATTATCAAATAGCTATTTTTCATTTTAAAAACGCTTTTAAGTTTTTTTAAAGATTAGGAACACTTTTAAAAATGATTGTCAAATGGTTTTGCATTGAGATAAATAAATAATAAATTTGGAGATATTTCCTTCCCTTTACTGAGCTTGAGAGTAGGGAGGGCAATGGGGGGCGGGGGGGTTTCGGGTACCTTCCCCTAATGGGAAGGGGTTCAATTTTAATAAACGGGTTTGGGACGGGTTAAGAAATTTTTTTTAAAACCCAAGACAGGCCCGTCCCGATTATATATAAAATTAATTTAATTTAATTTTTATTTTACTATTTTTAATATATAGAAAAATAATAAAATATTTTTAATAAAATAAGTTATAAAAATATAATAGTTTAATTATTTATAAAATATATTTAATTTAATGTAATTAAAAATTTTTAAAGTAATTTTTAAAAAGAAAATTAAAAAAAGTTAAACGGGGCGGGGCGGAGCGGGGCAAGTATAGGAATTTATCATACCGGCCCCGCCCCGTTTAATTTTAAATGGGACGGGAATTGGATTTATTTTGAATAAATGGAGCAGGGTTGGGATGGGGGCGACCCATCTTGAACCTGCCCCGTTGCCATCCCTACTTGAGAGACAGGTCCATGGACTTGAGCCCAAAGTACAAACTAGGCAAAGGCCTAGACAGTGCAAAACATATACAGATATGGTCATGGGATTTCTCTTACTTCTTGGGATTGGCAGGGTGGCGATATTGAGAAAGCAACTGATTGGATATTTAGCAATCCCGCTGCTGCTAGTTCATCAGATATGGATGCTACAACAAGTAGTACTCCTACTGCCGATGCTGGATTGCCTGATGGAGGAAGTTAGTTTCTTATATACCCTTCTGTTATTGTTTTGTTTTATACATTTACATTCTTTTGATGATTACCGCCACATGATAATGCAGCTGCATGTAGCTTCTATCTATTCGGATTTCCTTGACAAGGTTGGGTCTTCTATTAAGCCCCCAAGGATATGGGATATTTACATTTCTTTGAGAGACTCAACAGTTGAATGACATGAAATATTCGACATTTTCAAGATGCTGTGAATTTCTGGAATCTCAGTGGTACTTGCTGATGGTTTTTGCTTGTAGAATGACTGAAGACAGCACTGGCCGGGTGGTGTGATAAAACTTTTTCCCCTTTGCTTTGCAGTACTTGTGAGTTTCTCCAAATGCGGTGCTCTGGAAATATACAGTCATGTTTTTCTTTGACTTATGACAATTTCTGAATTCTTTTTTAATTACCTCGTGGGAATAACAACTTAAAAAGAGCCGGAATGCTATTCATGAAAATTTTTGTACCTGTAACTTGTTTCTGTCTGACTCCAGATTTGACCAATTTTTTGTAGGTTTATCAATTGAAAGAGTATATTGTATAGTGGGACCAAATATTGCATAAATGTTGACAACCAGTGTCCTGGTTGGTGTCTAGGTAAATCCATGAACTCAATTGGATTATTCCTATTCTTAATAAGCACCTGAACCGTGAATTGTCTTATGACTCATCAATCAGATAGATTCATTTTTTGAAAGAACTGTTCAAAGAATAAGTGATCCCTTCTCTTGCTACCAGTTGATCCACCCCCTCTTTGGCCAAGTTTGTCTGATTCGAGAGGGAAGGTCCCCGTTGAGTTCATAATAATCATAAGATTTTATTCGGATAAATGCCAAACAAAACGGATCTCCTTTTACGATGTTTAAAAAAACTCCATTTAATTTTTTTTCTAATGATGTTTTTCAAAAACGAACTTGATTGATTGATTCAGAACAACTGCTCCTTGATAGTATCTATCGATCCTTTCAAAGTTAGAAGAAAGAAGGAATTACTCGATTTTCTGGATGACACAGTATAATATATATATTTCCCTAGATCAGATATCATACAAATCCTTTCTATACTAATAGATTCTTACTCTATTTATTTTAGTATCTAATCAAAGTTGAAATTTTTTTTTTTATAACTTCATTGAGGCAGTAGCTAGGTTTCAAAATCAACCGGGACTAGAATGTGCTATATGTGTTGAAAATTACTTTCCTTAGGTGACAAAATTTTCATAGTATTTTGAATCTAAAATATGAACATTAGGCCACTTATTTGTTTGGGTGCATAGAAAACTGGGAAGAAAGTAGGACAGAGAAACAAAAAAAATGAAATGAACTAAGAAGTCATTATGAGCTTAAGTGGTTTTCAGTTGATTTTGGTGAGTAGCAAGCAGTCTATTGCGTGCAGCAATTGCACTTGTTTTTTTTGGGGGGGTCCGCCGGCAAAGCACTCGCAGGATAAGGCCTGAGCTCCCAATTCCTTTGAGTGGGATTTTGCCTATTTTCTGGTTCATTGGTTATACCTCCCGCGCTTGATGAACTCTGTGTGACTGAGCTTGATGGTTCTTGACTCCCTCCCTTTGTCCCTGAGCCTGCTGGTTCTTGCCTCCCTTCCTTTGTCCCTGAGTTTGGTGATTCTTGACTCCCTCCCTTTGTCCTTGAGCCTGATGCTCCTGGACTCTCTCTCCATGTCCTTAAGCTTGATTCTTCCCTCCTGTTTGGTGTAGTTGATTTGGGTGGATAATATGGTGGTGGCTTTCCCCTACCAGTGTATGGTGCAGATACAGGCGCAGTTGGTTTTGGTGGATGATATGGTGCTGGCTTTATACCAGTGTATGGTGTAGGTACAGGTTTAGACGTACCAATAATACGATAGGGTGGAGATGTAGGCGGACGACGAGGATGAATAACTGAAGTTGTCGGCGGCGCTGACAAAGCACCCGCAGGATACGGCTTAAGGTCCCAATTCCTTTGAGTGGGATTTTTTTTCTATTTTCTGATTCACTGGTTCTCCCTCCCTTTGTCCCTGAGCTTGATGCTTCCCCCCTGTTTGGTGCAGTTGATTTTGGTGGAGAACATGGTGGTGGTGCATCATGGTGGTACTGCGCTGCCAGGAGGATCAGTTGGTGGTGCACTTCCAGGAGGACTTGGTGATGGCTCACTGCCAGGAGGACCACTTGGTGGTGGCGCATCAGGACTACCGAGTGGTGGTGCGCTTCCAGGATGACCAGGTGATGGTGCGCTGCCAGGAGGACTAGTTGGCGGTGTGCGACCAGGACTACCAGGTGATGCGCCTGGCCTTGGTGCATCGGAGCTCATCAGGCATTGATGTCCATTTGGTTGCTGAGAAAAAAAAAGAAAATAAAACAAAGCAGAAGAGTATATTTTCTTGGTTTGCAACCCAGAAAGCAAAAGAAGTCAAGGGAGGTATTTAATTCTATATTATTAAAAAATTATAGGGAGTACATCCACAAAAATAGCGGTTGACTACGATTTTGTTAGTTCACATTCCATTCTTCTTCACCCTCAACTCATTCAGCTCCCAAGTTGCGAGGGAATGGATCCATTTGCACAGTGGCTCACCATAAATAAATTAGTTCTACTTCTAAATACTAAGAAAAAATTAACTTCTACAAAATTCATTTCCTAATAAAATAAGGGAAAATACTAATGGACGATCGCCACTTATATTTTTAATTTAATTTTATGACAAAATATATTAGTTATTAAAATTAGTAGAATTCATCCTCTAATTTAATTTTTTTTCTAATTATATTATGTAGAAAAAAAATCTATTAAGAAGTATGATACAAACATGGAGATTAATTTTCAATATATATATAAACTAAATAAAGATTAATAATATAAACATAATTTACTTATCTCGACATAAATCTACAAAAATTCTCAAAATTTGAAGATTAATCATAATACAAATAAAGTTATCATAATGTAAAATTTTGATATGATATTTATAACTATAATTTTTTTCTCAAATGGAAACTACTTACTTCTACTTCTATTACATACTTTAAAAATAAATAAAAAATAAAAAAATAACACACACACACAAAGTAGAGTGTATTAATTTCAAATATAACCTTAGTAAGTCATATTATTAGAATATGCTAATATTCTCACTTCATTTTTAATTAATTTCAAATATAACCTTAGTAAGTCATATTATTAATTTGTTGAATGATAATTTCAAATTCTCAAAACCTTAGTAAGATTTATATTGAGATAACATCTTTCTTATAGTAAATTATGTTCATATTAATCTTCATTTGGTTTGTATCATACATCTTAATAGATTTCTTTTCTATATAATAAAATTAGAAAATAATAATAATAATAATAATGCACAAGTTCAGGTTTCGAAGGGTTGTTGGACATTTAACCCAAGCTTACCCTAATTTTGTTTTTCGTGTACACATAGGTTAAATTATTCATTAATAAAAATAGTTTTTTGAATATTTAAATTGATATTTTTAAACCTAAAAACATTTGCATATTGCATAACTTTTTTTTAATATATATATATATGGATAGGGATAATATGTTGCTATCAATTCAACACAGATTCTTACACATGTTTATGTTACTTATTAAGATAAAATGATAAGGTTTTTTTTAAAAAAATATATATTTAAATTAATATTTAGAACAAAAAAAAATTGACATGATTTATTCATGGCGAGGCGTTGTACACATGGATCCATTTCCTCGCAACTTGGGAGCTGAATGAGTAGAGGGTGAAGAAGAATGGAAAGTCAACTAACAAATCCTAGTCAACCACTATTTTGTGGATACACTCCATTAATTTGGATCTATTGTATACACGTATCATTAAAAATGGGAATGTGGTTATTTTGGATTTGGTTGCAACCCAAAAACAAATTACTCCCAAGTTTTCTTTTCTTTCTTCTCTTTCTTTTCTTTCCTCAAGCAACCAAATATGACATGGCAGGAGGGTCGACTTTAGTGCCGGGCGGAACTAGGGCAAAAGTACAAAGGGGAGGAGATGATAAGTTTAGAAACACCAAGGCTAGGCTCACCGCCCAGTCCTCCTGGCAGCCCATCGCCAAGTCCTCCAGGCAACCCACCACTAGATCATCCAGGAAGCGCACTACCACCTAGTTCTTCTGGCAGCCCGCCACCACTAGATCATCCTGGAAGCGCACCACCATCTAGTTCTCCTAGCAGCCCACCACTACTAGATCATCCTGGAAGCCCACCACCACCTAGTTTTCCTGGCAGCGCACCACCACCCGGTCGTCCTCGAATTGCATCACTACTTGATTCTCCTGGCGCACCGGCGCCTTATCTTCCGCCTAGGCCACCTCGTCGTCTTGATTCACCACCAACTAGTCTTCAGCCTAGACCACCATCTCATCCTGGTGCACCACCATATGATCTTCCGCCTAGACCACTAGCTCTTGCTTGTGCATCACCACCTGGCCTTCTGCCTAGACCTCCAGCTCGTCATTCTTGTCATCCACCTTTTCATATTTGTCCTTGTCATCCGCCTAGATCTCCACCTGTTCATATTGTTCGTATGTCTAAACATCCACCTAGGCCATACATTGGGGGAAAGCCACCACCATATTATCCACCAAAATCAACTACACCCATTAGGGGGCCAGCATCAAGCTCAAGGACAAAGGGAGGGAATCGAGGAGCATGCATTATTCAAACATTTTGTTCCCTCCAATACCCTACACTTTCTCACCAACCAAACATGACCCTATAGCCTTGTAACATATTGACCGGGGTTTCAACCATTGACATGAAGCTATCATTGTTATTCATGGCAATACTACAAAAATAATTTATAGTGTCACTATTTATGGTGTCACTTTTAAAATAATGACACCTTATGGCTTAAAATCCATAAATGTGACACATCATATAAAATTTTTCAATTAGAATATATGATATTAATTTTAAGTTTATAGTGCCAGTTTTCGAAAAGTGACACCATATAAAATAAAAATTTTAAAATTGTTTCCATATACCCACAATCCAAAAAAATCTCATTCCATAACCCTAACCATAATTTTCTTCTACTTCTTCTCATACCCATAGTTAATACACAACTACTCTTCTCTACTTCGTGGACTCTGAGGTAACCCGAAATATCTTAAATCTATCATTTTCATTTTTTTTATTAATGTCAAAATCTTTATTAGCACAATTGATTTATATTCATTTATTTGGTATATTTGTAATGTGGATTGTGTGAATAGTGTTTTTTTATTGAGTTGTAGGAAAGTAAAAATTTGGTTTAACATTCCACCATATCTTTTGTTTCATTTTTAGACCCATAAATCTCAAAATGAATGAAAATAAAATAAATGAATGATTTTTTAATATCTTTCATACTCAAAATGAAGGATAAACATTTTACAATATGAAATTTTCTTTAAATCTTACAAGAAATTTTCTTTGATGGGACTTTCTATTTGTTTTCTAGAAATATTATATTGTGATGAGGATATGTATAAGTGATATTTGAAAATATTTTTTTAGAAAATAATTCTCAATATTGTCATCTCTAGCAAAAGGAAAAATGAAATAGTTTCCATATCATGTTGGAGATGGTTTGGAATGTTTATTAACAATGAGAAATTAATTTTATTTTTTATTTATTAATGTAAATGAACTGTTTTTAAAAATTTAAATAGAAATGAAAATTTTTATAATTATTGTGAAACCAAGGTTTGGTTAATCTTGATTTTGATGATAACAAAACAAGGTTTAGAACTAATGATTATATTTCAAGTGTGATTAGGCAAGACGATTTCCAAAGTGAAAATTACAAAGACAAATCAAGCCAAGGAGAAATCATGAAGAAGAAGATCACCTCAAAGAGAAGTTTTTTTCAAAGACCCAAGCTTCATAATATCTCTTTGTTAGATTGTTGGTGCACTAGGATTTTCATGCATTACATTCTTTACTTATGCACCAAAATCATCCAAGAGTTATTTTGTTTTAAATATTTTAAAATTGGATGATTTTCATGTTTTCAACTAAAACCTTATGTCAAATGTTTTTCAAACTTGTTTAAAAGGTTTTAAGTTGAAAAAATTGGTTGTTGAGTCAAAAATGGTTCAACCTGTTCAAACCGGATGAGGAACCGGTTAATCGCCAACTCAACCGGTCTAGGAGCAAGTTGACCCCCAGTTCAACGGGTCAAGGGTGTGAACAGTAACCGGTCGACCGCCAACTCAACCGGTACAGGGGTGCAAAAAACCTTCTATCTCTTCCAGAATGGTTGTTCCACCGGATGAGGAATCGACCGACGGTCGAGGTTCGGTCAAGGTCTGATTGAGGTCTAACGATCACCTGCCAAGCATTATATGCTAACGACTAGTCAACCGGTCGACCCCCAACTCGACCGGTCGAACCCCTAACGACTAGTTTGGCTTTTTTCTTCTATAAAAAGGCTCCAAATCTTCATTGTTTAAGAGCTCAACCTTCCCAAACCTTTCTTGAATATATCCGAGCCTTGGGATAGTGTTTTGAGTCACCATTGTTCTAAAACTTGCATATCATTAGTGCACCTTTTAATCCTAGTTTTCTTGTATCATTTGAGCTTAAAGTTTTTGTACTAGGATTTTGTGAGATCAATTATTTGTATATCTTTAAGAGGAAGATTCTCAAGTGTGGGGTATCACTTGAGAGGTTGTTCAAGAGTGGGGTATCTCTTAAGGATTATAAAGGATGCTTGGAGCCAAAAGTCCAAGAGGGTGGATTGGAACCATAATCCAATTGTATTTCTTGAAGGCTTGGTTTAGAAGCCTTGAACTAGTGGAACCTCAAGCTTGGGATTGAAGCTAGAGGAGAGTGGATGTAGGTCAAGGTTGCGCCGAACCACTATAAAAATCTTGTGTTTGCATTCTCTCTTCCCTACTCCTTTACTTTATATGCAATTACCTTTACATTGTTTTATTATATACTTGCATATATTTGTATCTAATATTCACATAGTTTAAATTTGCAAAAAGAGATCATCACCCTATTCACCCCCCTCTCTAGGGTGATTACCATAGGTTGGATTAGTCTAATTTTTCTAACAATTATAAAAATGATCAAATCTTTTGATATTTATTTTTACATTGTATTATGGTTAATATTTCATCTTGTTATATTCATATTTTTTCTATTCTTGAAATATGTTTTTTGATTTTTATTTTTATCTTATTTTCTTATTGTTTTTATATGCTTTGACTAAAATTTAGAGTAATTTGAGATTGATGTGAAATTTCCTTTTCAAGATTAGAAAATTTCTATACAATCCTTTTATTACATAAATTTTTTCAATTCCTTCTATAAAACTTTTCCTTTTTGTTTTTATTTTTTTTATAATAAGATGTTTTATAATTTTCTTTTGATTTTCTATGAAATTTCCTTTAATGAGACAGTTTGTTTATTTTCTATGTTTATTTTCTAAGAATATTATAGTATGTTGTGAGGAAGATATTGGTTGGTCATATTTGGAAAATAATTTTTGAGAAAATTATTCTCAATATTGTCATATCCCGCAAAAGGATTCTAAAAATATGTTTTATTTTTGCCTTCTTTTCTTATTGTTTTTATATGCATTAACCAAACTTTGGAGTAATTTGATATTGATGAAGAAATTTTCCTTTCAAGGTTAGGAAATTGCATAGGAGTATGTGAACAAGGTCTTTGGTTGGGCTAATTGATTAATTATTAGGCCATGTTTGGGTTATATAATCAATTAAGGACCTGTTTTGGGCTAGATTAAGTAGCCCAGACTCTTAGTGGGCTCAAGTCACTTAAGCCCAATAGGGAACTCTATAAATACCCCCTAAGGATTAGGGTTTTCATAGCTTTTCCATAGAGTTGTCTTCAACCTCCAGAGAGAAAAAGAGCCATGGCCTCCATCTTTTCTTCCTCCTATAAGAATTGTGTTAGGATTAAGAAAAAACTAACGAGTCAAAGATCGCGGGTCCATGAGACTTTCGAGGACATCAATTTGATTCTTTAACACTTAGAATCTAAGGTTTGGGAACCTAAAGGTTAGTACTTTAACCCTAAATATCCATTTTTTTTAAAAAAAATTGTTATTACTTCCATCGCTTTGATCTAAGATGCCAACAATTGGTATCAAAACAAAATTTTATAGGCATATTGAGATCACTATTTAGGGTGTGCTAGCCTCTTTTTACAGCCTTGATATTATCCAATGGCCAAAGGACACATATAAGTTTCTTTTTTATTATTGAATGTGTTGATTGAATGAGATAATTGTTTTATTTATTCTTCATATATTTGGTTGTAAGCTCCATTAAAGGAAAATAGGTTTTCAATTTTTCTTGTGAAGTTTTAATCTTTTCCATAGATTGGGATATAAGCTCCATCATAAGGGCATATGATTTAATTTTATATTATAAAATTATGTTTTTTATCATCTATGGAGGACTAGAAGAAAAGAATTCCTTAATGATGTCAATAAAGATATGATCTTTATTGGAGCATCATATATGAAGTATCAAGGAGTTTAATGGCTGTGGAAAAGGATAAATCTTTCCTTTGAGTAAGAACCAAAATTTTAAAATTTTATCAAATGTGAAATTTTCACAAAAAATATTGAAACATCCTATCTTAAGGTATGGGCTAAATACAAAGTAGCAAATAGTTATCTACCTATATAAAATAGGAAAAAGAACCATATTAATAGTGCATTTGGTATTAATATTAAAAAATATTTATAATATTTTTAACACTTGAATGATAAAATTTTTTAACTGTTAAAAATATTAGAAAAGTATCATAAAATCACTATGAAACGGACTTGCTTTAAAGTATTAGAAATACTATAAATGCTTTAAAAAATCACTGTCAAACACACTAAAATTAAGTATAACACCACTTATAGCATTTTATAACATTTTTAATTTACAGTTTTGATAACATGTTATGTTATTAACATTAACGAAACTAAACCACTAAATCACTTCACATATGAGAAACCACTAAACCAATTGATAAATTAGTCGATCACCTTTTACTCTTTATGAATGTAATTTCTTTTTTTTTCCCCTAAGAAGCATATTATATATTTTTAACACACTTTGTCATGTACAATTTTGATTTAAAAAATTTGTGCATGTGGCAGTATTTGTTGGTCACTTCAATCTTCGACAAAAGACTCACGACAGAGAAGCCAAACTCAGGGTTTGAATTTCCTTCCGACTATGCCCATATATGTATAACCGCCAAACCCCCAACAACCATATTATAACTAGTTAGAGAGAGAGAGAGAGAGATGGTGTTGTAATCACTAATCAAAAGTGATTTTGTAAAGTAATTTTTCTCGAGAACCAAACACCAAGTTCACCAAGAAGACGGATTTCCATCCTGTGCACCCATCACCACTGCCACGAGAAGAGCAAGATGAAGATCTCCACGAACACTTCGACGTGGTAGCAGATGAATGCATGGCCAATGAAAACCAGTTGGAGTTTCGCAATTTCCAACTTCAACCTCTTCACGTCCATGCAATCATCAAGCGTACGCCAATAAGAAGAACAATTCAATTCCTTGTTTTTTCTTTTCTTTTCTTTTTTCATAATCTTCCTTACGCTGAGTGCACGCATTTCTTGCATTCTTGGTATGAATTACAATGATAGCTTCATGTCAATGCTTAAACCCGGCTGGTCATTATGTTTGTTTGGTGAAGAAATGTAGGAAAGGGAAGGAACCAAAATCATTGAATACTTGTATGGTCTCAATTTTGGGGTTCTTCAAGAATAAGATAATTTGTTTAAAGACAATTTCTATACCCAATAACATTCTTATTTGTTTTTTGATGTTCGTTCATGTCTTTGTACAGAGAAAGGTTGAAGATGTGGAAGAAAATCTCAAACCTCTTTACATCTACAGTCTGAGAATTGCTCCAAGGATGAGGGACGACACCTTCTTGGTTCATATATAGATTTTTGGTAGGTGTAACTCTACAGATTCTGAGAAATCAAACATATCATTTTTCACATACTTAATCGTGTTGTGGTCTGATCGATAATTATTATTTATTTTAATTATCATAATTAATTATCTACCATAATTATCACAATTAAATTTTCTAGAGATAAATCTTATTTATTATGATAATTATCATAATTAATTAATCATGATAATTATAATATTTATTTGATTTTTTATTAGATTACCTTATATGACATGTTAATATATTATTAGCCAATTATTATGCGGCAATTAATGAGTCAACATAAAATTTGTCCCTCTACAAATCCCTTCAAAAATTTGAAAGATTTGAAATAATAAATTTTATTTGGCTAGAATTTTAAGCCAAGGAACAAGTTTTCCAAACTTTTATTTTTTTCATTATTTTTATTTTTCTTATTTTGAATTTTGATTCAAATTTCTTATTTATTTTTTTTAAGCTTTGCTTTTACTACTTTATTTATTTATTTAGTTTGATTTGTTTTTTTATTGGAAACTAGAAATCCTAATACCAAAAGGATTTGAAATAAAAAATTTAATTTGACCCAAAAAAATTTTAAGCCAATGAGCAAATTTTTGAAAAAAAAATTAATAATTAGAAATCCTAATGCCAAAAGGATTTGATATGTGAAATTTTATTGAAACCAATAAATTTAATTAGACATAAATCTTAAATTTCTCAAGTCTCTAAAAGCAATCAATTTGATTGGTGTTATTTATTTTTTTTTTTTTATTTGCACCTTTTATATTTTAAGATATTTTCTAATTTTTTTACTCGTCCAAGTTAAAATTTTTGTATATTTGGCAATATGAATGAAAAAATTAGATGTTATTCAAAATATACTATGAGAAAGCTTAGTTGAAAGCTTATGTTGTTGTGAGGTATTTGTTTCTTCCTTTCTCTTTTTTTTTTTTTTGTAACATATACCTTCTTCATTAATGGTGTTTTTTTTTTTCATAGTCATTCTTATGCAAGGAAATTATATTCCTTCTTGTTCAAGATCGTTAAAGGGGAAGTGAAAATATAAATTTTATATTTCTTTAATTTTGTTCTTTTTTCATTAGTGAAATTTAAGGATTTATTTCTTCTTTTTGTGATTATGGAAGAAGAATTACAGAAAAGCAAGTGAGCATGAAATTGATTCCTTTTGATTTCATAGTGATATTATCCTTACAGCCTACAAATAAGGATTTATGTATTAATAAAGGGAGACCGAACAACTAAGATATCTTCTCATAAATTTTTCTAAGAAATAAATACGTTCTAATGAACAAAAAATTTGAAATTCAAGGGCCAAGGCTGCTCTCTCTTCTCTTATCCTAATTAGGAAAAAAAAATGGTTTAATAATTAAGGTAAACTCTATCTAATGATCATTTGAAAAATGTAAATTTGTGTTTTAGCATGATTAATTCAAATACTATTTTCCTAATTGGATTAATTCAAAATTACTCTTAAGCTTCAAATACCATTTCAATAAAAACATTATAGAAAATTTAAAACTTAGATGAACAATATCTACAATATCAAAAACTATTATCATAATATATATATATATATATATATATATATATATATATATATATTTAAAATTCTTTTAAATTACAAGAGATGGTACAAAGTATCAAAATTAAAAATTTGCAATGAATAATTTGTTTTCGGGAATTACAACAATATAAAAAGTGCAATTTTTATTCAAAAAAAAATAATGAAAGGTTGTTATTATTATTGAGAGGCTATTATTGCGAAGAAATTTTTATACCTGAACAAGATAATTCTCTAGATTTGCCTTTAACTTTCCAACAATACAAATGGGAGTAGACTATAAACTCAAAAGCAACATGACCAAGAACACACCACCTAGTGGTTTGGGTGCACCACCACCTAGTCATCCCGAAGTGCACCACCACCTAGTCATATGTCTAGACCTCCACCTAGACCATAAACTAGGGGAAAGTCTATGCCACCACCATATCATCCATTGATGAATCCTCGACCACTTTCTTTCTTATTTTCCATATAACTTTAAGTTATATTTGGCTCCCGAAAATTAAGAAATAAAAAAAATATATTTTTTTTAAAAATAATTTTTAAGGTTTGATTTTACTATAAAAAAAAAAAGTAAAAAAAAAAAAATTAAAATTAGTAAAAAAAATTATATAATTTTAAATTATTTAGTGTTTATGTAGAAGACTTAAAAAAGGTGAAATAAGTTTGTTGTAGAATATAAAAATATATTTTCCCTCAAGCTTTATGTGAACCGGATAAGCCTAAACGAAATGAGGAATTGTTTTCCTACACAGAAAAGGAGCGAGGATAATATGGTGGTGGCTTTCCCTCAGTGTATGGTGTTGCTGCAGGTTTAGACATACCACAATAATAGGATAAGGAGGATGAATAGATGGAGGTGCTGGTGGAAGACCTGGTACAGTGGCGTTGCTCCAGGACTTGTACTACCGGATTGGCTATGTTTGGCTATGTTGTTTTTGAGCTTATGGCCACCTCCCCTTCGTACTTTGCCGCTAGCTCCTTCATGCATTGAAGTCGACCCTCCTGCGATGTCCATTTGGTTGCTGAGAAACGAAAAATAAATAAAAGAAAATTACAGGGTATATTTTCTTGGTTTGCAATCAAGCTGTCAACGAACATTGCAACACGGTTTCAGATGAATATATGGCCATTGAAAACCGGGTGAATCACAAATTTCCAACTTGATGATCTTCACGTCCATTAACCTATAAGAAGAACAATCTTTACTCTTCTTGTTTTTTCTTTTCTTTTTTAATAATCTTTTTAATTCTGATCACATGCATTTACGTTTCAAACCATCTAGCTTTCCCTGTACAAAGAAGTGGAAGAACATCAAAAATCAAACAAGAACATTACTGAGAACAGCAATTTTCTCACTCCTCTATTTGGTTCCATACAAAACCAAGAAAAAACAGAACCAGACAAGTTATCTTATTCTTGAAGAACCCCAAAATTTGAGACCATGCAGTGTTCAAAGATTGTGCTTCCTTCCATTTCCCTACACTTTCTCCCCAACCAAACAAGATCCTTTAGCCTTGTAACATACTGGGTGGAGTGTCAACCGTCCACATGAAGCTATCATAGTTATTCATGGCAAGATACCCCACAAATGGGCTGTTTTTCTCGTAATTTGAGGGTTGGATGAATAAAGCAGTATGCAAAGAAACCAAGAAACCAAAAGATGCATGTCAGAATCTTTGTGATTATTAAGAACGAAAAAAAAAAACAGAAAAGTGAAACCTTTATGATTGCATGGACGTGAAGGGAATCAAGCTGGAAATTCTGATTCTCCCAGTGGTTTTCAATCGCCATGCATTCATCTGGCACCAGGTTGAAGCACTCGTCGAGAGCTTGATCTTTTTGTGGCAGTGACTGGTGCAAGGCCAGTTGGGTATGCGGAAGCATTCGTGGTCAACATGTATTTCCAATAGGAGGACGACCTAAACCTTGAGGTCCTGCTCTATCGCTGAATATATGCAATAAAGAAGAAAATTAGGTTATAGTTAGTTGAAGATAAGATAGGATAAAGAAGAATATTGGTTTATAGTTAGTTGAAGATAAGATAGGATAGGATATATATCCATACATATCCTATTAATATAATATTTTAAAGTAGCATAGATAATGAGATATTTTATGTTATATTATACTTATATATAATTTATAAAATAAACAAAAAATAATATGAAATATATATTATTTTAAATGTTTAAAATAAAATTTTCTATCACATTTTGATATTTTCTATTTTTAAAAACTACAAATTTTGTTATATTTAATAATATTCATGATTAAAATATTTAAATTTTATAAATAAATTTTTTATATTATGTTATTCAATATGTAAAAATAATTTATATATCATATATTAATATCATTTTATAAATATTTTTTTTAGTTTTTTTGTTTTAACCATAAATTTAATTTATAATAAAAAAAAATTATTTTACAAAATGAGTATATAAAAAAATAAATTTATACTACAAGGATATGCATATACTATATCTTAGTATAAGATTAAAATATCCCATGTAGAACAGTAGAATGGATAAAAAAAAATGAGTGGAAAATTATAAATATTTTCTAATATTTAAATACAAGGTTTTACCAAATTCTAGAACTTCAATCATCTATCGAACCGTTTGTCTAGTACCTTTTGAACTTTAGTTTTACATGATCATTGTCATATTCATCCACATTTGGAAGAGAATGACTTAAATATTAAGATAAACCATATGTGATGATCATTTAATAATGTTTCTAAAATTTTATCAAATGCGAAATTTTCACAAAAACTATTGAAACATCCTATCTTGAGGTATGGGTTAAATATATATAAAGTATCAAATAGTTATCTTCCTATATAAAATAGGAAAAAAAAACCATATTAATGGTGCATTTGATAGTAATATTAGAAAACATTTATAACCTTTCTAACACTTGAATGAAAAAACTGTTAAAAATATTGGAAAAGTCTCCTAAAATCATTGTGAAACTTCCTTTTAATTATTAGAAATACAATAAATGCTTCCAAAAATTACTGTCAAACAAAATAAAATTAAGTATAACACCACTTGTAACATTTTTTCATTTACATTTTTTATAACATGTTACGTTATTAACATTAATGAAACTAAACCACTAAATCACTTCACACATGAGAAAAATCAGTTGCAACCAATTGATAAATTACTCAATCACCTTTTACTCCGTATGAATATAATTTTTTTTTCCCTAAGAAGCATATTATATGCTTTTAACACACTTTTTTCATGTACAATTTTGATTTAAAAAAATTGTTCATGTGACAATATTTTGTTGGTCACTGCAATCTTCGATAGAAGACTCACAACAGAGAAGCCAAACTCAAGGTCTGAATTTCCTACCAACTATGCCCATATATATAACCGCCAAACCCCCAACAACCATATTATAACTAGTTAGAGAGAGAAAGATGGTGTTGTAATCACTAATCAAAAGTTGGAGTGGCCAATGAAAATCAGTTGGAGTTTCGCAATTTCCGACTTAAACTTCTTCACGTCCATGCAATCGTAAAGGGTACGCCAATAAGAACAATTTCAATTCGTTGTTTTTCTTTCTTTTCTTTTCTTTTCTTTTCTTTTCTATTTTTCATAATCTTTCTTACGCTGAATGCATGCATTTCTTGGATTCTTGGTATGAATTACAATGATAGCTTCATGTCAATGCTTAAACCCGGCTGGTCATTATGTTTGTTTGGTGAAGAAATGTAGGAAAGGGAAGGAACCTAAATCTTTGAATACTATATGGTCTCAATTTTGATGTTCTTTGAGAATAAGATAATTTGTTTAATGACAATTGCTATACCCAGTAACATTCTTATTTTTTATTTTTTTTTATGTTCGTTCATGTCTTTGTATAGAGAAAGGTTGAAGATGTGGAAGAAAATCTCAAACCTTTTTCCATCTGTTGTCTGAGAATTGCTTCACGGATGATGGATGACACCTTCTTGGTCCATACAGATTCCGAGAAGTCAATCGGAAATCAAACAAATCATTTTTCATATACTTAATCTTGCTTTGTGGTCCTGATCGAGCAGATGGAAAAAAATGAAGGAAAAGAAAAAAAAAAAAAAAAAGATTGGGTTTTATTTAGATTTTAAGGTTTGGGATTTTGATCATCGAAGAGTTTGATTCTAGTGGCGAGAATAAAATCAAGAAGGAATCGTCCCTCATCCTTGAAGCAATTTTCAGACAAACAGATAACAAAAGGTTTGAGATTTTCTTTCACATCTTCTACCTTTCTCTCAAGAAAGAAGCGAAAAAATAAAATTAAAAAATCAAAAAATCAAAAATCAAACAACAAGGTTCATGAGAACAAAGCAATTTACACCCTCCCCCATTTGCTAGCTGAGAAACAAAGAAAACAGAACCAAACAGTTTATCTTTTTCATGAACCCCAAAATTTGAGACCATGCATTATTCAAACATTTGGTTCCCTCCAATTCCCTACACTTTCTCACCAACCAAACACGACCCTTTAGCCTAGTAACATACTGACCGTGGTTTCAACCACTGACATTAAGCTACCATTGTCATTCAAGGTGAGATACCTTACAAATGGATGGATTTTCTCCCAACTTGAGG
The DNA here is from genome assembly GCA_037355405.1 of Vitis amurensis. NCBI lineage: Eukaryota > Viridiplantae > Streptophyta > Magnoliopsida > Vitales > Vitaceae > Vitis > Vitis amurensis. Next base: position 17,969,659 of record CM074694.1, read on the forward strand.
AAAGAAAATAAAATAAAAAAACAAGAAAGAATTAAAGATTGTTCTTCTTATTGGCGTAACTCTTATGATTGTAGAGACGTGAAGAGGTTGAAGTTGGAAATTGCAACATTCCAAGTTGCCTTTAATAGCCATGCATTTAGCTGCTAACACGTTGAAGCGTTCGTGGGGAGCTAGCTTCATCTTCGTGTAGTAGTGGTGATCGGTGCAAAGGGCGGACACTCATGCATGTATAGAGAATAAGGGTTAACTTCCCTCCCACCTCAAGGTTCGTTGGTTTCAAATTTCTGGTTTAGCACATATTAAAAGTGCGTTTGATAGTGATTCTAAAAAGTATTTTTGACATTTCTAATACTTAAACGATAAAATTTTCAAATATAAAAAAATACTAAAAGTACTTTTTAAAATCACTACTAAACACACTCCAAGTACTTATAATCTTTTTATCTAAACTCAAAAATAAATTCTATAAATAAAATAAATTTATAGGGGTGTTCACTAACCAAATTTTAAAACCAATAGTAATTAGATGGCATACAACTATTTTTATAGCATACTACTAAAAATTTACCTATCTACTATTAATGAATCATCTAGTAATTCGTGGGTAAGTTTTAATATAGAGCTACATAATAAACACGAACTAGATACATAAGATATTTGTCAACTTTCTCATAGGAATCAAGCCATGATTTGAAATGTTTGCCAACATCTTCAACCTTTAATTTCCCTCAAGTTAATTCAAAGATATTTATTAACGGTCTAATGATGTTTAGATGATCATATATAAGGAGTGTGAACTTGCCTTGTCTCTACTTTCTTTTTTATGAAATGCCTATCAACTTTGACATGTTTGGTTCGTGATGTATTAGATTATGTCCTATATTTATAGCCTCTTTGTTATCCTAGTATATATATACACACTATCATTGGTTCTTTAATTGACAATTTCAAACTTTGGAAAATATTATTTTTGGCCAAAGCAATTGGCAAATCCCTAAATTCCCTAGATGCACTACAACAAGAAACTACCAATTAATTACTTTTTTTATGCAACAAAATTCCTTACTATGAAGTTACAATAACTAGTAGTTGACCCCCTATCAACCATATTTAGTTTGATCATGATGCTTATACTCATAGCCACTTTATTGTCCTAGCATATATGATGCTTACACTTATAGCCGCTTTATTGTCCTAGTATATATGCTATCATCGATTCCTTCACTATCAATTTAATTCAAACCTAGAAAATATTATTTTTAGCCAAAGCAATTGGCATGTCCCTCGAGCCATAGTCCTAAATTTACTTAATACACTACACCAAGCAACTACCAATTATTACTTTTCTATGCAACAAAATTCCTTACTAAGAAGTTAAAATAAGTAGTAGTTAACTGCCCATCTATTGTACATCCAACCCAATCAACATCCATGTAAGCCCTAACTTTTATTATTAGAATAAGAGATATCTATCTAATGTTTCTTTCAAGTATCTAATAATTTTCTAAATAGCATGAAGATGTGTGATTTATATGGAGCATGCACGAACGAACTTACAACACTTATTACATTGGCTATGTCTGGTCAACAAACCATCTTCTCTTCCTCATTTTCTCCTAACTTGTGGTTTGGTTCTATCAAAGTATCAATGGACTTTTTGTCAAGCTACTTGCCTCTTAGAGAAGATATTGGGTATATTTTCATTGAGAAATAAAGATCCCATGTTTAGACCAAACAACCTCTATTCCAAGCAAGCAAACAAAGGAAAAAGGTGGCAATGGAAGCCTAATAAAGAATTAGCGCAATATCTTCAACAACTTGCATTCCGCAAATCAAATGCAAGAAGGTGACAGTTAATCCTTTGCTTCTTTCTTGGATATATTCAGCAATATCAAGTATAACTATGCACCATTCAACACGCATTAAAAAGAGTTAGATCAATAGAGTGGGACCTCAAGGTCTAGGTCATCGTCCTATTGGAAATGCCTGTTGGTTTGCTTAAGTGTTATTCTTTTAACACTATTTTAATTGATTATAGAGCAAAGGAGCTGAGATACAGAAATCTCTTTGGGAATAAAGGTTTTTGTAGTAGGTTGAGGTCGAAGTGAAAGAGGTGTTCCCAATTTTTTATTCTTGCCCTTGCATGAAGGGGTTGGGGAGCCTTTATACGTTTTCTTCTTCACGAATCTTTTAGAGTCTTGCAACATGTAATTTTTAAAACTTTCAGCAACTTTTAGATGAGCTTGTGACTTATGTCCGAGATAAGGTGTGCACACACAAATTTTTTTCAAATAAAGAAATTGTGGTCAAAATTGTAAATTTGATAATTTAAGGGACAATCTCAAACATGTCCTCTAATTCTTCTTATGGAAGGGGTTTCATCCACAAACAATAGATTACGAACACTTAAAAAAAAAAAAAAAAAAAAAAACCAATTTTTCTTCGATCTTCCACTAAGTGTCTTTTGGATGGGAATTTTATTTTGATCTTATCTATTGATTTTCTAGACATATGATAATTACTATTTATTTTAATCATCATAATTAATTATCTACCATAATTATCACAATTAAATTTTCTAGAGATAAATCTTATTTATTATGATAATTAATCATGATAATTATAATATTTATTTGATTTTTAATTAGATTCTGTTAATATATTATTAGCCAATTATTACGTGGCAATTAATGAGTCAACATAAAATTTGTCCCTTTACAAATCCCTTCAAAAATTTGAAAGATTTGAAATAATAAATTTTATTAGGCTAGAATTTTAAGCCAAGGAACAAGTTTTCCAAACTTTTATTTTTTGTCACTATTTTTATTTTTCTTATTTTGAATTTTGATTCAAATTTCTTATTTTTTTCTTTTTAAGCTTTGCTTTTACTACTATATTTATTTATTTAGTTTGATTTGTTTTTTTATTGGCAACAAGAAATCCTAATACCAAAAGGATTTGAAATAAAAAAATTAATTTGACCCAAAAATTTTTTAAGCCAATGAGTGACTCATGCCCAATTGGTGTCTCAGCTGATTCGTGTCCAGCTGGTGCTCCTTGAATGAGGGAGTGATCAACAAAATTTATACCTTTAACACCATATACTAGGGTAGCAAATAAAAAGCTACTATAGTATAGTGGCTCTAGGATCGTTCACTGGGAATGATTCACAAGCAATCAATGATACCAATTCCAAGTGAATTGGTATTGTTTCATTTCAAGGTTAGTAAAAGAAGGAAAACACAAATTTTGGTTGGTGATGGTTTAGACTTAAACTAATTGACTTAATAGAAGTTTGGAATAACTTAGGAAGAAAAACATCCCTTGAAGAATTAGGTACACTGGGGTGGTTCCTCATGCAAAATACATAGCTCCGGTCAGATGGTTCCTTTCCTCAAGTTAGAGATTCAACGTATAGTTAATTCTCTAGCTCGGTGTGTGGTCTAGATTCATCCTTCAATTGGATTTCACTTTAATTCTCTCACTGATGCAACTTGCAATGGTTTAAGCCTCTCACTAAGCCTCAACCATTCAAGGTGATCCTTAACCTTGGATTACCCGTCAAAAGCTCGTCAGAGAGAGATAACTAATGGATGTCTCCTAGGAGTCCAAAAGCTTATCGTGTGTTGGCTATTCTAGAAAATCCTACCCTGAAGTCACCTACCGGGAGGCTCGCACAGGGTAAACTAGTGCATTTCCATGGTTGGAAATCACTTGCCTTACCAAGTGTTGGCCTGTGGGGACTCCCGGGAGTTTTAAGTTAACTAAAAACATTGAAATCACTAAAGGATTTCACTTCCTCTTCATTACTAACTAAAACCACAGAGCTTTGCATTCTTGCACTTGGAACCTCCCCAGCTACCTTAACTCCAAGGAATTATAGGTTTAGTTACTCATTCTCCGGAAAAACTCCTCGAGAATTCATAACTTAGTAATAAATAAGAAATACGAAGTGAGAAGGTAAGGTAGTAGAAAGAAAAAAAAAAACCTTTACTTGCTTACCCAAACGGTTACAGAAAGAACTCCTCCTCGGAACAGAGCTCCCGAGAGGTATATATATCAAACCAATATAAAACTAATTGTTACGCTGATATTTGGTCTTTTTACTAACTTAAAAACTAAGGAATCTTGTAATTGGAGGGTTACAAGGAGTATTTTGGGATTTAGACAACAAAAACCTAATGGAAAATATCTCCCAATGTCGGTAGACATTTCGGGAGTCTTCGGGAGGCATTCCCAGAGGAAAATGGTTGTTGCGAAATTTCGAGACACCTAAGAGGGCTGCGAAATATTTTCGCAACACCAAGCCATCACTGAAGGCTTGCGAAGTTGGCTTCCCTCTTGGTGTTCCAAGCTTCCCTCTCGCGGTATGAATTGGGCATCGTCGGAAGGAGAAGCATTCTCTCAGTACAAAAGTGTTGCGAAATCACTTCGCAACAAAAGGCTGATTTCGCAGCACTTTTGATTGATCTGCTTGTAACAGCTGCAACTTCCTCAATTCAACTCCAAATCGCACACCGTTTGAAGCATTGGATTGTTGACTTCCAGAGCTTTGAAATGGTATATAGCATGCATCATTTGGACTCCAGGAAGTGCCCCAAAAGTGGCTGCTACGACTGTCATCAAGAACATGCTCCATAGCTGATCCTCTTTGCTTTTTCTCCTTGCAATCCGGATTTACTTTTGGCAAATAACTTCTAAGCTTTGCCCAAGATTCCTCAAAGCTCTCCTCAATATTGACTTGCTTTGGTGATCAAAATACTAACAAAAACACCAATACTTGCACAAAATGAGTAAAATTGCTTTCAAGGACCCTTAACATGCCAATTGAGTTAAAAGGCCTAAACTACTACTCAAAAGTGGTTAAAAGGATTGATTATAGGCTAATCAAATTGCACTTTTTGAGTAGTAATCAATGAGCAAATTTTGGAAAAAATAAATAAATAATTAGAAATTCTAATGCCAAAAGGATTTGATGTACCAAATTTTATTGGTAGAAAATTTAAACCAATAAATTTAATTAGACATAAATGTTAAATTTCTCAAGTCTCTAAAAGCAATCAATTTGATTGGTGTTATTTATTTATTTATTTATTATTTTTATTATGTTTATTTTTTTTGCACCTTATATATTTTAAGATATTTTTCTAATTTTTTTACTTGTCCAAGTTAAAATTTTTGTATATTTGGCAATATGAATAAAAAATTAGATCCTATTCGAAATATACTCGAGAAAGCTTAGTTGAAAGCTTCTCTTGTTGTGAGGTATTTGTTTCTTCCTTCCTTTCTTTTTTTTTTTTGTAACATATATCTTCTTCATCAATGGTGTTTTTTGTTTTTCATATTCATTCTTATGCAAGGAAATTATATTCATTCCTGTTCAAGATCATTAAAGGGGAAGTGAAAATATAAATTTTTTATTTTTTTTATTTTTGTTCATTTTTCATTAGTGAAACTTAAGGATTTATTTCTTTTTTTTTTTTTTTTTGTGATTATGGAAGAGGAATTATAGAAAAGCAAGTAGATGACTTATTTTCATTCTATCCATCAAAATGATCAAAGAAAGTGAGCGATGGAATTGATTCCTTTTGATTTCATAGTGGTATTATCCTTCAGACTCTAAATAAGGATTTATGTATGAATAAATAAGGATTTATGTATTAATAAAGGGAGACCGAACAACTAAGATATCTTCTCATCTCAATTTCTTTTCTTCCTTTCCTTTTTTATGTTTATTTTAGAACACCATAAATTTTTCTAAGTAAATACTTTCTAATGTACAAAAAATTTGAAATTCATGGGCCAAGGTTGCTCTCTCTTCTCTTATCCTAATTAGGAAAAAAATGGTTTAATAATTAAGGTAAACTCTATCTAATGATCATTTGAAAAATGTAAATTTGTGTTTTAGAATGAAAGTTGATTAATTCAAATGCTATTTTCCTAATTGGATTCATTCAAAATTACTCTTAAGCTTCAAATACCATTTCAATAAAAACATTATAGAAAATTTAAAACTTAGATGATCAATATCTACAATATCAAAAACTCTTATCATAATATATATTTATTATAGGTAAAAATTCTTTTAAATTACAAGAGATGGTACAAAGTATCAAAAATAAAAATTTGCAATGAAGAATTTGTTTTCGGAATTACAACAATATAAAAAGTGCAACTTTTATTCACAAAAAAAAGGGTCTATTTCAACAAATATCCTAGTAAAATAAAACTTCATTTTTCAAACCTTAAATTTACGTTAATCTTTACATAAAAATATTAAAATAAGTTAAATGAGTTTAAAGTGGTATATAAAAATAATTTAAAAAATCAATCTTTAATTTTTCTTTACTTTTTTGCCATTTTTATTTTTTTGTTTTCTTTTTTCTTCTTTTACTGTGCTTTCTCTCACATTTTTTTTGAACTCAACATAGCCTAGCAAAATTGTTTTCACAAATATTGAAACATCCTATCTTGAGCTATGGGCTTATATAAAATAGCAAATAGTCATCTTCCAATATAAAATAGAAAAAAGAAATATACTAAGAATGCGTTTGGTAGTGTGTAGACCCTCAATTTTGCCCCTTTAGCACATGTCTTTAAATTCACTTCCAGTACTCCACGGTAGTTCCTTGGTGGCCCATTACTACTCGTACGACTTACCCTTTTCTTGAGTCACCTCGGAGACTTTGGTTGAGGGATTATCTGACCCCTTATTGTGACCCCTGGTGGCCCTATTTTAGACTTAGACTTTTCATTCATTTTTAAGATAGTTTTTAGGTACACTTGGCCCATTAGGCACCACCCTAGGCCCACTTAATCTCACCTTAGGCCCGTTTAGGTACACTGGGTCTATTAAGACTTTTCTTTGTAGCGTGACTTATATGACTTGCGTGTTTGCATGGCTCGTGGGGCCCAATTTTTGTTAATTTGTTTATTTTTATTTTTTTTTATCATTATTGTTTATTTTTATTTTTAGTTTTGGTTTTATGATTATCAATCACTGGTTTTTTATTTATTTGTTATCTTCCTCTTTATATTATTTTCCTTAATTTATTTATTTATTAATTGTTTAACTTTTTAAATTTGTTTACCTATTTAGTTATCCACTCAATTATTTACTTTCAAAAATTTCATGCTTTTGCAAGGAAACTTACCGTTGGAGTTTAAGGAAAGTGGGACCCTCCTTGGAAGGTTTTGGAGGGGGATTTGAAATTAGGAAAATTGCCTTTGAATTGGAAGATTTAAAAAAGGAAAGGGAGAAAAGAAGATGGGAAATAAGAGAATTTACCTTTTTAGAGAGATTTAGGTTTTAAGGGGTAATATATATATGTGAGAAAAGGAAAAGAATAGGGGAGACAGCACGTATTGGAGTTTTGGTAGGGAGAAGAAGGAAGATAGCAGGAAAGGAGATTTTTTTTTAAGAAAACTTTCAGCACGCATTGGAGGATCGTCTTGAAGAGAGGCATAGAAGAGAGGGACTTGGAGCACGCATTGAGAACGGAGTGGAATTGGAAAAGAGAAGCAATCTTTACCTCTTTAAGAGAAGTTCTAAGGTAAGTTTTCTGAGGATTTTTTTATTTTTTATTTTTATTTTTGGCTTATATCCCTAATCTATGTTCTTCATTCTCTCATTTTATGATTTGGGACATTGTTTGCTTGGTGGGTTGAAGATGGAAGAAACTTCATGCGAACTTTATTGATTTCTGGTTCTTGTTTATGCTTACTGATATGGTTTCATTCCTCGCTATTCTTTTTCTTTTTTTTATTATTATTTTTTATCATATGAACTCAGTGAGACTCTCTTTTATGGAATATTATTTGATGATTGCCCTGTTTCTCTTTTACTCCTCCCACTAATCCAAGCCCATGGATTAACATTTGAAATGGGGACATGTTTATTGGCATCCTCTGCTTATTCCTTCTCCGGTTTACTATGTGTCTATCCATGTCCTCTGTTCCCCTTTTCATACTGCATTCCAGTCCTTGTCTGTATATTTGGGTGTGTATCTGAGACCGATAGAAGTGCTGATATGAAAGAAGTGTGTGGCAAATGTGGTGTACTCGGTGTATTCTTGCTAGACTATGGAGAATGAAGGGTAGTGATGGAGATACATATAGTGTGAATTTGGTTGAATAGCAGAAGCAGGTTGCAGGAAAGCGACCTAAGAGTTGTCTTTTGTTTAGCAATAAATGTTGTTTCTATGGATCAATGTTTTTTTTTTCTTTTGTGGTTCAAGTTGAGACCTGCCATGCGAGAGGAACAGATATGTTGATAGTGAAGAAATATTCTGAGATAACGCTGATGTGGTTTTGAGTCTGGTGGCAATATACGACATGTTGCTTTCGATGGTAAGTGGTCTGAAGGGTCTGGCTCTATTGGTTTTGTATTGGATGTGACTGACAACCTACACTATTTGTATCGGATGACCGTTTCCCATGCAAACTCTCTCCATGCCCCTGCTCTAGCCTCCATATATTACAAGTCCAGAACCACTGCCAATGGTCTGCTGCTATTGCACTCGATTTGATCTCAAGTTGCTCGAATGTAGTTTATCCTAAAAAGACAGAATACCACTAGACCTCTGGAGGTTGTATGTGGCAATAGAAGATGCCCTTGTCAAAGGAGCTTGTGGAGTAAGTTCGGGTTTCTCATGCCAAGATCTTCTTACAAGGTTTGAAGTTGTGAATGAATGTAACTTAAGTCGCAGAAATAGCTATATTTATCCAGGTTTTGGACTAAAAGGCACTTTTGTCATTGTTAAACTTGAAGACGATGACTCAATCTTTGCCTTACCAGCTGGTGAAGTGCTTGATCTCTCATCCATGAGGTTCAGTGACTCTGCTTCTGTAGACCTTATCTATGAATTACCAGTGTCAAGTTCAGAAGCAGCAGACGATAATGCCAAGAGAATAGACCAAGCAAAGAGCCACCTGCCAGGCCAAAAAGGATTGAACTAGAAACTCCATCTCAAGAACCTTCAAACAATCACTTCAGAAAGGACAGTAAAGCAGACGCTGAAATCCATAAAAGCTTTTATAAAGTTGCACTTCCTATTGATGATTTGGTAGACTGGATTGTTGAAGTCCTCAATTCTTTTTAAAACTTGGTGCAGTGATGTGCATGGGAGTTTTGACTGAGCAGCTTATGATTCAGTCAGCGTTAGAGAAGAAGCCTTCCGTTTTTTTTTTTTTTTCTATAACTGGGATTTCAATGCAAATACTGTATCACCAGCCACAAGTTTTTGTATAACTTAGTGGTCCAAACCCACAACTACAGTCTCAAGGCATGATAGCCACTTCATTGCAAATGCCTACGCCAATGCCATTATAGATAGGGAATGCTTCCCAAGTGCAGCAGCAGGTATTTGTTCCAGGTCTACAGCCCCATCCCTTGCAACCTCAGGTTATGATTCATCAGGGCCAGGGTTTGAGCAATAGGATCACTCCAGATGACATCGCTTATGAGTGACTTGGTTCAGTTCACTGGAGGCTTTCTCAAGAGATCATTGGTGGGCTGCTCTGTCGTCAGAGCCAAGGCTTTCAAGGTATCCATTATCAAACTCGCCCTCAATAGCTGGACCGCGGTTAGAATAACATCACTGGAATAAACTGCAATAACACGGCGGATGGCAAGGATAGCAACATTGACTGTGCACCACTCATGTCATCACCTATGTCTACCATCACATGGCCTTTCTACTTCAAGCTCTGCACCACAAGAAGACTGAAAACTAGGAGTGATCTAGCCATTATCTGGGTCATGTCAAACTTCTCCGCTAATTGATGGACTGGACTATGAAGAAGTTGCTGAAAGGTTAAAGGAATGTGGACACAAAGCAACATTTTTATCACGGTTCCATGGATCCCGCTCAGCGTGCCTTCATTCAGAAGCAATTGAGTAAAAAAATAAGATTAATACAACTTGCGTAACCCTGGCTTTTGGAATGGGTAACAACAAATCAGATGTCCACTTTGTCATTCATTAAAAGGCCTCGTCCAGAATTTGTTGACAGGAGGCAGCATTGTATGTATTACAGTCCATACTCCATTGATAGGGACACTGAGCTCCAATCAATTACAAGAGTTTGTGATAATTCAAGACTACTTGGGAAGCAGCAACTGATGGAAGAACATGAGCTGGCATTTTTAAAGAGGGAGAAAGAAGAGATGGAAGCTCAAAAGAAACAGGCAGAGGCATTTCAGTCATCTCAACAGATGCAGTCTTTGTATAGTACAGAAATTGTTATGAGCCCTCAAGATGAGGAAATTACTGCATGTCATCACCAACATCCAACTGAGTCTTTCAGATGCCTATTGCGCAAAGAGATGATGAGTGATCCAGTTGCAATCGTCTGTGGGCATAGCTGTGAGAGGAAGTCGATTCAGGAAAATTTCTGAAGAGAATAGAAGACCTGCCCCATATGCAGAGAAAGGCTCAGGTCATGGAGCTTACTCCAAATCCTTTGCTTCGGAACTCTATAGAAGAATAGAAGCAAAGAGGCATGAACTTAAAATTCCAAGCTGCTCTTCTTGGAATCACCACCAATGACCACTCTATACAGAACAAAGCCTTGGAGGAGATGCAAGTTCTAATGGAAAGGCCACGCTATACAGAAAAAGTTGCAGAGGAAGGCCTCATCTCAAAATTTGTGATCTCTACTTCTGCAGATCCAGAAGAGCCACTAGTGTTCAGAAAAGACCATCCTATAAATTGAGAACAGTCCAAGATACCATGTAACATATTGTTTGAGATGTTCAAGAATCTTAGATCAGCAAGGTCACATAATTCATGTGGAATCAGTCCATGGAGGAGGTTCTCAGAAATGTCCAGGCACTGAAGGTGTGAGAGATGGCCAAAGTATTCGGTTATACTACCAGTGAGTCTATTGCTATGCGGATCCAAGGAAGTCGGGTAAAGGCCAATAAGGTTAATCAGTTCTGAGAAAGAAGAAATTGAACTAGACAGATGATTGATGCTTAGATCCAGATCAGAAAGGCTTTGCAGCATGCCAATTGAAACGAGTGGTGGGATCTAAGTGGATTTAGAGATTGAAGCAGAATGGTCCATCAAACACCTTTTTTTTAATAACTAGCAGATTGCAAAGCTATCAATAAGGGTCTTTTCATGCAAGTATCAACAGCTGAATCATTAGCACCTTCATGCTTCCAAACTCTACTTCTAGCATGGCCATCTTAATGCACACCTCTTCCTCCATTTTCTTCATTGATAATTTACAGTTTTGAATTGATCTTTCAAACCCTTTTTCAACTGAATAAATTTAGCTTTGAAGATTCATCAAAATAACTTTAGTTTTCTTTAAAAGTTCCTTAGGAGCTTCTAGGTATAAAATCCCAACTTTAACATGCTATTCGCTGCCACTTTCCTTCGGGCATGCACTTTCATTGTTTTATTCGATTTTCAACTGATTTTTCTCAATTTTTTCTCAAGCATGAATAAACTTCATAATTCCAAATCATGGAATTTATGGAATCAACTCATGCGAAATTAATCAGGGCTTTGGTGGGGCCCCGACATTCATGATATTATCTTCAATATTGTTTGCTTGATATCTGATTGATTTTTTTATTCTTCTCGATGAAATACTTGAATTCGCTTTATATTTATTGTTGAGATATCCTTGTTTCCCATAGACGTGTGGATGCTCGCTAATCAGGTACGCTCTTCCCACCCTACAACTCTAAAAATCTATGAATGTGTACATTATCATGAGCCATGACTATGTTTGATGCCATAATTGATTGCCTTGATGCTTGATTGATCATTCTTGAATAAAATACATATTATGTGTCATATTTTCAAGCTAACCTCTCATGTTTTATGATAGCGCTTCAGAAGCCGTTCAGGTACGCACTTTGACTCTCTCTTGTGGTTCGTTTTCTTGTTAGGCATGCAATATTTGAAATCACCTAGCCTACTTAGGTATCCATAATTAACTGATTAATGGCCACACTTCCCTTAACTTTGTCAGTAGAGACCTATATAGGGCTTAGAGGGGTGCTACCTTTTAAAGGTACCTTCCTAATAAGTAACCTGATCCCCGGACTTGGACTCGAGTTTTTTAAAGACATGCTTTTCCAAAATTAAGGAGTCACTTTTTTTAGGGTTTTTCTTTCTTGTTTTATTTTCCCTTTAAAATAAAAATAAAATAAGTGGCGACTCCGACTTTTCTAAAAATTAATTTTTCACAAATAAAAAGCGAGTCTCACCGATCGAGTGGGGGCGCACGTGAAAAATGAGGGTCCACATAGTGATTTTAGAAAACGTTTCTAGTATTTCTAACACTTAAATGACATAAATTTTTAAGAGTTAAAAATTTTATAAACACTTCCTAAAATCACTACCAAATAGACTCTAAGAGCTCGTTGGGTAATGATTATACGAAGTACTTTTAATATTTTAAATACTTGAACATTTTTATCATTTAAGTATTAAAAATGCTAAAAATACTTTCTAAAATCACTACCAAACACACTCTAAATTACATATAATCACTAATCAAAAGTGATTTTCTACTGTAATTCTTCTCGAGAACCAAACACACCAAGTTCACTGAGAAAATGGATTTTCGTCCTATGCACCCATCACCAATGCAACAGGAAGATGAAGCTCCCCACGAACGCTTCAACGTGTTAGCAGTTGAATGCATGGCCATTAAAGGTAACTTGGACTGTCACAATTTCCAACTTCAACCTCTTCTCGCCCATGCAATCGTAAGGGTTACGCCAATAAGAAGAACAATCTTTAATTCTTTCTTGTTTTTTTCTTGCTTTTTATTTTATTTTCTTTCTTCAAGTTGGGAGAAAATCCATCCATTTGTAGGGTATCTCGCCATGAATAACAATGATAGCTTCATGTCGATGGTTGAAATCCCAGTTAGTATGTTACAAGGCTATAGGGTCGTGTTTGGTTAGTGAGAAAGTGTAGGCAATTGGAGGGAACCAAATGTTTGAATAAGCATAGTCTCAAATTTTGGGGTTTAAGAAAAAGATAACTTGTTTGGTTCTGTTTCTTTGTTTCTCGGCAACCAAATTGGGGAGGGTGAAAATTGCTCTTCTCATGAACCTTGTTTTTTGATTTTTCAGTATATATATACAGGGATAACCAAACAGTTTTCCACTATATATATACTAGGATAACAAAGAGGTTATAAATATAAGACATAATCTAATACATCTTGCCCGAACCAAACATATAGCAGTTGAAAGGCATTTCATAAAAAAGAAAGTAGGCATAGGGCAAGTTTACACTCCTTATGTATCATCATCTAAACATTATTAGACCATTGATAAATATATTTGCATCAACTTGAGGGAAAGTACTAGAGATATTACATCAACTTGAGGGAAAGTGTTGAAGATGTTAGCTGAATCTTTCTTAATGGAAAAGTTGGCAAACATCCCAAATCATGGGTTGATTCGTCACAATGGGAAAGTTAATTGATAAATATCCCATGTATCTGGTTTATGTATATTATGTAATTATGTATTAAAACTTACCCTGTGAAATTTTTTATATAAAATGATTATGGGTAAGTGTATTTAATAATTTTCTAAAAACTAATTTTTATATATAAAATACATCTATAGAGGTCGAGGCTTAGTGTATTTCCATTAAATCTTAAGGTGTGAAAGAAGTACATAACCCTTATTTTCTATACATGGTTGTCCATAGTTATTCAAAAGAAATAAGAAGGAATTGTTTTCCTAAGCAAGTCCCACCAAGCTATTCAATCATTTCAATTCCTTTTTTTTTTCCTTTCTTTTTTTTCATAATCTTTCTTATGTTGAAGGCATGCATTTCTAACAATGACAGGTGGTGGTGCGTTTGGCTTTGGTGTCTCTCCGCTCATCCTTGTTGGATAGTATTTTAGCTTAATTATTTCATATTATCAATAAGGGTATAACAATCTTGTAGTTTTTCTTGTTAGCTTATATAAAGCTTTTTATGTATTCTCTTTTTCAAGTCTTTCGCTAATGAAATCTTAATTTTCTGTTTTCTCTTTTCCTTCTTCTTTGTCTTTGCAAATCTTACATGGTATCAATGATCAACATAGGGCCTTTGATAGAAGATTTCATGGAAGAACTATGCATTCCATCCATGTTCTTTGAAAAAAAATTAGGGGTTTTTCACGAAGAGCTTCTATCAGTTTGAATTTGTTTTGAAAAGGATTTTCGGCAACTTTGAAGTAGTTTTTTTTTTCTTTAGGTTTTCGCAAGCAGATTTTAAGACATTGTTTTTGCAACAGTTTTGAAGATTCGATTGTTTGATATTCTTACTTGTTTCGATTATATTGTGGTTAGATTATTAGTTGATAATGATTGGTGAAAAAGATGACTCTCTTCAATCCATTTGTGTGTTTGTTTGTTTTTTTCATGCTTTTAGTAGGAGTAGAAGTTAATGGTTTTTAGTTGAGAAAAATTTTAAAGTATCGAATGTGATACCAAAATTTTGTATCATGGTAAAATGATTAAGCTTTTAATTTGAGAATTTTAGAAGATTTGTATTGTGGTAACATTCTTCTTATAATAATTTATATTTATATTAATCTCCATATAGTAATTTATTGGTTTATGAATTTTTTTTCTTTTAAAACTATTTTTCATTGTAAATATATAAGTGTTTTTTCCTTTTTCCTTATTACTTATTATACCAAAAAAGTAAAAAAGGGTTTTTTTTTTTTTCACTGAAGAGTGAAGATTCAATCTCTAAATTAAACAACTAATAATGAGCATTTTGAAAGGTTATAAATGTTTTCTAATATTACTATCAAATGCATCATTAATATGGTTTTTTTTCCCTATTTTATATAGGAAGATAACTATTTGATACTTTATATATTTATATTTAACCCATACCTCAAGACAGGATGTTTCAATATTTTTTGTGAAAATTTCATATTTGATAAAATTTTAAAAACATTATTAAATGATCATCACATATGGTTTATGTTAATATTTAAGTCATTCTCTTCCAAATGTGGATGAATATGACAATGATCATGTAAAACTAAAGTTCAAAAGGTACTAGACAAACGGTTCGATAGATGATTGATGTTCTAGAATTTGGTAAAACCTTGTATTTAAATATTAGAAAACATTTATAATTTTCCACTCATTTTTTTATCCATTCTACTGTTCTACATGGGATATTTTAATCTTATACTAAGATATAGTATATGCATATCCTTGTAGTATAAATTTATTTTTTTATATACTCATTTTGTAAAATAAATTTTTTTTTATTATAAATTAAATTTATGGTTAAAACAAAAAAACTAAAAAAAAATATTTATAAAATGATATTAATATATGATATATAAATTATTTTTACATATTGAATAGCATAATATAAAAAATTTATTTATAAAATTTAAATATTTTAATCATGAATATTATTAAATATAACAAAATTTGTAGTTTTTAAAAATAGAAAATATCATAATGTGATAGAAAATTTTATTTTAAACATTTAAAATAATATATATTTCATATTATTTTTTATTTATTTTATAAATTACTTATAAGTATAATATAACATAAAATATCTCATTATCTATGCTACTTTAAAATATTATATTAATAGGATATGTATGGATATATATCCTATCCTATCTTATCTTCAACTAACTATAACCTAATTTTCTTCTTTATTGCATATATTCAGCGATAGAGCAGGACCTCAAGGTTTAGGTCGTCCTCCTATTGGAAATACATGTTGACCACGAATGCTTCCGCATACCCAACTGGACTTGCACCAGTCACTGCCACAAAAAGATCAAGCTCTCGACGAGTGCTTCAACCTGGTGCCAGATGAATGCATGGCGATTGAAAACCACTGGGAGAATCGGAATTTCCAGCTTGATTCCCTTCACGTCCATGCAATCATAAAGGTTTCACTTTTCTGTTTTTTTTTTTCGTTCTTAATAATCACAAAGATTCTGACATGCATCTTTTGGTTTCTTGGTTTCTTTGCATACTGCTTTATTCATCCAACCCTCAAATTACGAGAAAAACAGCCCATTTGTGGGGTATCTTGCCATGAATAACTATGATAGCTTCATGTGGACGGTTGACACTCCACCCAGTATGTTACAAGGCTAAAGGATCGTGTTTGGTTGGGGAGAAAGTGTAGGGAAATGGAAGGAACCACAATCTTTGAACAATGCATGGTCTCAAATTTTGGGGTTCTTCAAGAATAAGATAACTTGTCTGGTTCTGTTTTTTCTTGGTTTTGTATGGAACCAAATAGAGGAGTGAGAAAATTGCTGTTCTCAGTAATGTTCCTGTTTGATTTTCGATGTTCTTCCACTTCTTTGTACAGGGAAAGCTAGATGGTTTGAAACGTAAATGCATGTGATCAGAATTAAAAAGATTATTAAAAAAGAAAAGAAAAAACAAGAAGAGTAAAGATTGTTCTTCTTATAGGTTAATGGACGTGAAGATCATCAAGTTGGAAATTTGTGATTCACCCGGTTTTCAATGGCCATATATTCATCAGAAACCGTGTTGCAATGTTCGTTGACAGCTTGATTGCAAACCAAGAAAATATACCCTGTAATTTTCTTTTATTTATTTTTCGTTTCTCAGCAACCAAATGGACATCGCAGGAGGGTCGACTTCAATGCATGAAGGAGCTAGTGGCAAAGTACGAAGGGGAGGTGGCCATGAGCTCAAAAACAACATAGCCAAACATAGCCAATCCGGTAGTACAAGTCCTGGAGCAACGCCACTGTACCAGGTCTTCCACCAGCACCACCATCTATTCATCCTCCTTATCCTATTATTGGTATGTCTAAACCTGCAGCAACACCATACACTGGGGAAAGCCACCACCATATTATCCTCCTTTTCTATGTAGGAAAACAATTCCTCATTTCGTTTAGGCTTATCCGGTTCACATAAAGCTTGAGGGAAAATATATTTTTATATTCTACATCAAACTTATTTCACTTTTTCAAGTCTTCTACATAAACACTAAATAATTTAAAATTATATAATTTTTTTACTAATTTTAATTATATTTATTTTTATTTTTTTACTTTTCTTTATAGTAAAATCAAACCTTAAAAAATAATTTTTTTCTTATTTCTTAATTTTCGGGAGCCAAATATAACTTAAAATTATATGGAAAATAAGAAAGAAAGTGGTCTAGGATTCATCAATGGATGATATGGTGGTGGCATAGACTTTCCCGTAGTTTATGGTCTAGGTGGAGGTCTAGACATATGACTAGGTGGTGGTGCACCCAAACCACTAGGTGGTGTGTTTTTGGCCATGTTGCTTTTGAGTTCATAGTCTACTCCCATTTGTATTGTTGGAAAGTTAAAGGCAAATTTAGAGAATTATCTTGTTCAGGTATAAAAATTTCTTCGCAATAATAACCTCTCAATAATAATAACAACCTTTCATTATTTTTTTTGAATAAAAATTGCACTTTTTATATTGTTGTAATTCCGAAAACAAATTCTTCATTGCAAATTTTTAATTTTGATACTTTGTACCATCTCTTGTAATTTAAAAGAATTTTTACTCTCTCTCTCTCTCTATATATATATATATTATGATAATAGTTTTTGATATTGTAGATATTGTTCATCTAAGTTTTAAATTTTCTATAATGTTTTTATTGAAATGGTATTTGAAGCTTAAGAGTAATTTTGAATTAATCCAATTAGAAAAATACTATTTGAATTAATCATGCTAAAACACAAATTTACATTTTTCAAATGATCATTAGATAGAGTTTACCTTAATTATTAAACCATTTTTTTTCCTAATTAGGATAAGAGAAGAGAGAGCAACCTTGGCCCTTGAATTTCAAATTTTTTGTACATTAGAAAGTATTTATTTCTTAGAAAAATTTATGAGAAGATATCTTAGTTGTTCGGTCTCCCTTTATTTGATAATATCACTATGAAATCAAAAGGAATCAATTTCATGCTCACTTCCTTTTCTGTAATTCTTCTTCCATAATTACAAAAAGAAGAAATAAATCCTTAAATTTCACTAATGAAAAAAGAACAAAATTAAAGAAATAAAAAATTTATATTTTCACTTCCCCTTTAACGATTTTGAACAAGAAGGAATATAATTTCCTTGCATAAGAATGACTATGAAAAAAAAACACCATTAATGAAGAAGGTATATGTTACAAAAAAAAAAAAAAAAAAGGAGAAAGGAAGAAACAAATACCTCACAACAACATAAGCTTTCAACTAAGCTTTCTCATAGTATATTTCGAATAACATCTAATTTTTTTATTCATATTGCCAAATATACAAAATTTTTAACTTGGACGAGTAAAAAAGTTAGAAAATATCTTAAAATATATAAGGTGCAAATAAAAAAATAAAAAATAAATAACACCAATCAAATTGATTGCTTTTAGAGACTTGAGAAATTTAAGATTTATGTCTAATTAAATTTATTGGTTTCAATAAAATTTCACACATCAAATCCTTTTGGCATTAGGATTTCTAATTATTAATTTTTTTTTCAAAAATTTGCTCATTGGCTTAAAATTTTTTTGGGTCAAATTAAAATTTTTATTTCAAATCCTTTTGGTATTAGGATTTCTAGTTGCCAATAAAAAACAAATCAAACTAAATAAATAAATAAAGTAGTAAAAGCAAAGCTTAAAAAAAATATAAGAAATATGAATAAAAATTCAAAATAAGAAAAATAAAATTTATTATTTCAAATCTTTCACATTTTTGAAGGGATTTGTAGAGGGACAAATTTTATGTTGACCCATTAATTGCCGCATAATAATTGGCTAATAATATATTAACATGTCATATTAGGTAATCTAATAAAAAATCAAATAAATATTATAATTATCATGATTAATTAATTATGATAATTATCACAATAAATAAGATTTATCTCTAGAAAATTTAATTGTGATAATTATGGTAGATAATTAATTATGATAATTAAAATAAATAATAATTATCGATCAGACCACAACACGATTAAGTATGTGAAAAATGATATGTTTGATTTCCGATTGACTTCTCAGAATCTGTAGAGTTACTCCTACCAAAAATCTATATATGAACCAAGAAGGTGTCGTCCCTCATCCTTGAAGCAATTCTCAGACAGCAGATGGAAAGAGGCTTGAGATTTTCTTCCACATCTTCAACCTTTCTCTAGTACAAAGACATGAACGAACATCAAAAAACAAATAAGAATGTTACTGGGTATAGAAATTGTCTTTAAACAAATTATCTTATTCTTGAAGAACCCCAAAATTGAGACCATACAGTATTCAATGATTTTGGTTCCTTCCCTTTCCTACATTTCTTCACCAAACAAACATAATGACCAGCCGGGTTTAAGCATTGACATGAAGCTATCATTGTAATTCATACCAAGAATGCAAGAAATGCGTGCATTCAGCGTAAGGAAGATTATGAAAAAAAGAAAAGAAAAGAAAAGAAAAAACAAGGAATTGAATTGTTCTTCTTATTGGCGTAGGCTTTACGATTGCATGGACGTGAAGAGGTTGAAGTCGGAAATTGTGAAACTCCAACTGGTTTTCATTGGCCATGCATTCATCTGCTACCACGTCGAAGTGTTCGTGGAGATCTTCATCTTGCTCTTCCCGTGGCAGTGGTGATGGGTGCACAAGATGGAAATCCGTCTTCTTGGTGAACTTGGTGTGTTTGGTTCTCGAGAAAAATTATAGTACAAAATCACTTTTGATTAGTGATTACAACACCATCTCTCTCTCTCTCTCTCTCTAACTAGTTATAATATGGTTGTTGGGGATTTGG
>CM074694.1:18641539-18859039 GCA_037355405.1 Vitis amurensis
AAAAAAGTAGAATCCGTGCGAGTATGGAAAAATTTGTTCGGCGAAATCTGGAAAAAGGTCGAATTAGTGTGACTCGAAAAAAATGGTAGAATCAAGGCGATCTGCAGGAAAAAAAGTAGAATCCGTCTGAGTATGGAAAAATTTGTTCGGTCGAAGGAAAAAAGTCGAATTAGTGTGAACGAAAAATGGTAGAATCTGAGGCGATCACAGGAAAAAAAGTAGAATCCGTCATGAGTCGAAAAATGGTAGAATCATTAGTATGAAATCGATCTGGGGAAAAAAGTCGAATTAGTGTGAGTCTGGAAAAATGGTAGAATCGGGCGATCTGAGGAAAAAGTAGAATCCGTCTGAAGTATGGAAAAATTTGTTCGGCGAAGTGCAGAAAAAGGTCGAATTAGTTTGAATCAGAAAAATGGTAGAATCAAGACGATCTGCAGAAAAAGTAGAATCCGTCTGAGTATGGAAAAACTGTTCGGCGAAATCTGGAAAAAGGTCGAATTAGTGTGAGTCTGAAAAATGGTAGAATCAGGGCGATCTGAAGGAAAAAGTAGAATCCGTCTGCGAGTATGGAAAAGCTTGTTCGGCGAAATCTGGGAAAAAAGTCGAATTAGTGTGAGTCTGAAAAAATGGTAGAATCAGGGCGATCAAGGGAAAAAGTAGAATCCGTCTGCGAGTATGGAAAAAATTTTTCGGCGAAATCTGGAAAAAAGGTCGAATTAGTGTGACTCGAAAAAAATGGTAGAATCAAGGCGATCTCAGGAAAAAAGTAGAATCCGTCTGAGTATGGAAAAATTTGTTGGCGAAATCTCGGAAAAAAGGTCGAATTAGTGTGAGTCTGAAAAAAATGGTAGAATCAGGGCGATCTGGGGAAAAAAGTAGAATCCGTCTGCGAGTATGGAAAAATTGTTCGGCGAAATCTGGAAAAAGTCGAATTAGTGTGAGTCTAGAAAAATGGTAGAATCAGGGCGATCTGGGGAAAAAGTAGAATCCGTCACGAGTATGGAAAAATTTGTTCGGCGAAATCTGGAAAAAGGTCGAATTAGTGTGAGTCGAAAAAATGGTAGAATCAAGACGATCTCAGGGAAAAAGTAGAATCCGTGCGAGTATGGAAAAACTGTTATCCGAAAATCTGGAAAAAAGGTCGAATTAGTGTGACTCAGAAAAATGGTAGAATCGGGCGATCACTGGGAAAAGTAGAGAATCCGTCACGTATGGAAAAATTTGTTGACGAGTCTGGAAAAAGTCGAATTAGTGTGACTCAGAAAAATGGTAGAATCAAGGCGATCTGGGAAAAAAGTAGAATCCGTCACGAGTATGGAAAAATTGTTCGGCGAAATGAAATGGAAAAAAGTCGAATTAGTGTGAGTCTGAAAAATGGTAGAATCAAGGCGATCTGGGAAAAAAGTAGAATCCGTCTGAGTATGGAAAAATTTGATTCGGCGAATCTCGGAAAAAGTCGAATTAGTGTGAGTCTGAAAAATGGTAGAATCAGAGCGATCTGGGGAAAAAAAGTAGAATCCGTCGTGAGTATGGAAAAATGGTTGTTGGCGAAGTCTGGGAAAAGGTCGAATTAGTGTGAGTCGAAAAAATGGTAGAATCAAGGGCGATCTGAGGAAAAAGTAGAATCCGTCTGAGTATGGAAAAATTTGTTCGGCGAAGTCTCGGAAAAAGTCGAATTAGTGTGAGTCTAGAAAAATGGTAGAATCAGGGCGATGCAGAAAAAAAAGTAGAATCCGTCTGCGAGTATGGAAAAGCTGTTCGGCGAAATCTGGAAAAAATTCGAATTAGTGTGACTCTAAAAAAAATGGTAGAATCAAGGCGATCTGGGGAAAAAGTAGAATCCGTCTGCGAGTATGGAAAAGGCTTGTTGGCGAAATCTGGAAAAAAGTCGAATTAGTGTGACTCAGAAAAATGGTAGAATCAAGGCGATCTGAGGAAAAAAGTAGAATCCGTGCGAGTATGGAAAAATTTGTTCGGCGAAATCTGGGAAAAAGTCGAATTAGTGTGAGTCTGAGAAAAATGGTAGAATCAAGGCGATCACAGGAAAAAGTAGAATCCGTGCGAGTATGGAAAAATTTGTTCGGCGAAATCTGGAAAAAGTCGAATTAGTGTGAGTCAGAAAAATGGTAGAATCCGGGCGATCTGGGGAAAAAGTAGAATCCGTGCGAGTATGGAAAAATTTGTTCGGCGAAATCTGGAAAAAAGTCGAATTAGTGTGAGTCTGAAAAAAATGGTAGAATCAAGGCGATCTGCAGGAAAAAAAGTAGAATCCGTCTGCGAGTATGGAAAAATTATTTGGCGAAATCTGCGGAAAAAAGTCGAATTAGTGTGAAGTCTCGAAAAAAATGGTAGAATCAGGGCGATCTGGGGAAAAAGTAGAATCCGTCACGAGTATGGAAAAATTTGTTCGGCGAAATCTGGGAAAAAGGTCGAATTAGTGTGAGTCTAGAAAAATGGTAGAATCGGGGCGATCTGGAAAAAAAGTAGAATCCGTCTGAGTATGAAAAATTTTGTTCGGCGAGTCTGGAAAAAAAGTCGAATTAGTGTGAGTCTCGAAAAATGGTAGAATCGGGCGATCTGGGGAAAAAAGTAGAATCCGTCTGAGTATGGAAAAATTTGTTCGGCGAAATCTCGGAGGAAAAAAGTCGAATTATGGTGTGTGACTCGAAAAATGGTAGAATCAAGGCGATCTGGGGGAAAAAAGTAGAATCCGTCGCGAGTATGGAAAAATGTTCGGCGAAATCTGGGAAAAAGGTCGAATTAGTGTGAGTCTCGAAAAATGGTAGAATCAAGGCGATCTGGGGAAAAAATAGAATCCGTCGTGCGAGTATGGAAAATTTTGTTCGGCCGAAATCTGGAAAAAGGTCGAATTAGTGTGAGTCAAAAAAATGGTAGAATCAAGGCGATCTGGGGAAAAAGTAGAATCCGTCTGAGTATGGAAAAATTTATTGGCGATCGGCGAAATCTGGAGAAAAAGGTCGAATTAGTGTGAGTCGAAAAAAATGGTAGAATCAAGGGCGATCTCAGGAAAAAGTAGAATCCGTCTGAGTATGGAAAAATTGTTCGGTGCGAAATCTGAGGAAAAAGGTCGAATTAGTGTGAGTCTCGAAAAATGGTAGAATCAGGGCGATCTGGGGAAAAAGTAGAATCCGTCTGAGTATGGAAAAATTTGTTGGCGAAATCTGGGAAAAAGTCGAATTAGTGTGACTCGAAAAAAATGGTAGAATCAAGGCGATCAGGAAAAAAGTAGAATCCGTCTGAGTATGGAAAAATTTGTTCGGCGAAATCTCGGAAAAAGGTCGAATTAGTGTGAGTCTGAAAAAAATGGTAGAATCAAGGCGATGCAGGAAAAAGTAGAATCCGTGCGAGTAGTATGGAAAAGCTGTTCGGCCGAATCTGGAAAAAGGTCGAATTAGTGTGACTCCCGAAAAATGGTAGAATCAAGGCGATCTGGGAAAAAAAGTAGAATCCGTCTGCGAGTATGGAAAAAGCTGTTCGGCGAAATCTGGGAAAAAGTCGAATTAGTGTGAGTCAGAAAAATGGTAGAATCAAGGCGATCTGCAGGAAAAAAAGTAGAATCCGTGCGAGTATGGAAAAATCTTGTTCGGCGAAATCTGGGAAAAAAGGTCGAATTAGTGTGAGTCTCGAAAAATGGTAGAATCAAGGCGATCTGGGAAAAAAAGTAGAATCCGTCTGCGAGTATGGAAAAAATTGTTCGGCCGAAATCTGGAAAAAGGTCGAATTAGTGTAGTGACTCGAAAAAAATGGTAGAATCAAGGCGATCTCAAGGAAAAAAGTAGAATCCGTGCGAGTATGGAAAAATTTGTTCGGCGAAAAATCTGGAAAAAGGTCGAATTAGTGTGAGTCAGAAAAATGGTAGAATCAAGGCGATCTCAAGGAAAAAAGTAGAATCCGTGCGAGTATGGAAAAATTTGTTGACGGCGAGTCTGGGAAAAAATGTCGAATTAGTGTGAGTCAGAAAAATGGTAGAATCAGGGCGATCTGGGGAAAAAGTAGAATCCGTCTGAGTATGGAAATCTTTTGAAGGCGAGTCGGTCTGGAAAAAATTCGAATTAGTGTGAGTCCAGAAAAATGGTAGAATCAAGGCGATCTGGAAAAAAGTAGAATCCGTCGCGAGTATGGAAAAGTTATTGGCGAGAGAAATCTGGAAAAAAGGTCGAATTAGTGTGACTCTCGAAAAATGGTAGAATCAGGGCCGATCTCAGGAAAAAGGTAGAATCCGTGCGATCAGCAAAATCTGGAAAAAAGTCGAATTAGTGTGAGTCCAGAAAAATGGTAGAATCAAGACGATCTAAGGAAAAAGTAGAATCCGTCTGAAGTATGGAAAAATTGGCGAAATCTGGAAAAAAGTCGAATTAGTGTGACTCTAGAAAAATGGTAGAATCAGGGCGATCTGAGGAAAAAGTAGAATCCGTCACGAGTATGGAAAAATTTGTTGGGCGAAATCGGAGGAAAAAGGTCGAATTAGTGTGAGTCTCGAAAAATGGTAGAATCGGGCAAGACGATCTGGAGGAAAAAGTAGAATCCGTCTGAGTATGGAAAAGCTGTTCGGCGAAATCTGGAAAAAGGTCGAATTAGTGTGAGTCTGAGAAAAATGGTAGAATCAAGGCGATCTGGGAAAAAGTAGAATCCGTCTGAGTATGGAAAAATCTTTATTCGGCGAAATCTGGAAAAAGTCGAATTAGTGTGAGTCTGAAAAATGGTAGAATCAAGACGATAAAAAGAAATAGAATCCGTGCGAAGTATGGAAAAACATGTTGAAATCGGAAAAAGGTCGAATTAGTGTGAGTCTGAAAAATGGTAGAATCGGGCGATCTGCAAGGGAAAAAGTAGAATCCGTCACGAGTATGGAAAAACTGTTCGGCGAAAATCTGGAAAAAGGTCGAATTAGTGTGAGTCTAGAAAAATGGTAGAATCGGGCCGATCTGGGGAAAAAAGTAGAATCCGTGCGAGTATGGAAAAGCTTTGTTCGGCGAAATCTCGGAAAAAAGTCGAATTAGTGTGAGTCAGAAAAATGGTAGAATCAAGGCGATCTCAAGGAAAAAGTAGAATCCGTGCGAGTATGGAAAAATTTGTTCGGCGAATCTGGAAAAAAGGTCGAATTAGTGTGAGTCAGAAAAATGGTAGAATCAAGGCGATCTGCAGGAAAAAGTAGAATCCGTCACGAGTATGGAAAAATTTGTTCGGCCGAAATCTGGAAAAAGGTCGAATTAGTGTGAGTCTGAAAAAAATGGTAGAATCAAGGCGATCACAAGGAAAAAGTAGAATCCGTGCGAGTATGGAAAAACTTGTTCGGCGAAATCTCGGAAAAAGGTCGAATTAGTGTGAGTCTCGAAAAATGGTAGAATCAAGGCGATCTGGGAAAAAAGTAGAATCCGTGCGAGTATGGAAAAGCTGTTCGGCGAAATCTGGAGGAAAAAGTCGAATTAGTGTGAATCAGAAAAATGGTAG
Source organism: Vitis amurensis (assembly GCA_037355405.1). NCBI lineage: Eukaryota > Viridiplantae > Streptophyta > Magnoliopsida > Vitales > Vitaceae > Vitis > Vitis amurensis. The sequence continues at coordinate 18,647,012 of CM074694.1, forward strand.
AATCAAGGCGATCTGAGGAAAAAGTAGAATCCGTGCGAGTATGGAAAAATTTGTTCGGCGAAAATCTGGAAAAAGGTCGAATTAGTGTGAGTCACGAAAAATGGTAGAATCAAGACGATTAAGTTGTAAGAAAAAAGTAGAATCCGTGTCGAGTATGGAATCATGCTAAGTGGCACCATCCCAGAAAAAAAAAGTCGAATTAGTGTGAGTCTCCTAAAAATGGTAGAATCAGGCGATCTCAGGAAAAAGTAGAATCCGTGCGAGTAATCAAAAAAACTAAAATTCACTATAGGAAGAAATTCGAATTAGTAAAGTGGGAAATTCCGGATTTTTCTCCTCGCATTGGGGATTTAACCTATAGTTATTTCCTGAACCGGTGTAGGTTTAACAATGAAGATTTAATCCATAAAAAGTCAATAGAAATGGTAGTCAAGTTCCATTAATGGCTTTAGACACTATGGGTCTTCACCTTGAGTCACTTTGCAATGGCTCGTACATGATAACTAATGGACTGATATGGATCTAGCAATAAGCATCCACAAAGACCTGAAGCTTACCATGTATTGGCCATTCAAAGTGATTCTAAGGGATTTAAAGCAAAACTTTAGATTTAAAAGCCATTTATGAACTCCAACTACCTGTATTTAATGCACGAGAGTTTTCCACCTTTGTATCTGGACTTTTCACCTAGCTTCCTTCACCCAAGAAACAAAAAGCCTAGTCACTCATCCTCTGAGAAAACATCTCAGAGAATGTTTGGCTAGCAAGAAAATGAAAATGAAAGAGAAGGAAAAACAGAGCAAGGCTCTGTATATTCTATATATTGATCGATATCGTTTACAATGGATGCAAGGGAATATATATAGAGAAGTTTTTCCAACCTTCCTAGCTAAGAAATCTTATGGTTGGTGGATTACAAGGAGAAGAATGGAAATTTATACAAAAATATCTGAAGAAAATATCTAAAAGAGTCGGTGCACAAATATCCCACTTTCGCACGTTGAAATCCAAGTTTGCAAGTTGCAAAATCACTTTCGCATGTTGGGCTTCACCGCGAATGCACAGCTGCCATCCACTTTAAATTTTGCACGTTGGAGTTCCAATTTCGCAAGGTGCGAAATTGTCCTTCAGCTGGATGCAGTTGTCTTGCGAAGGCCATATCTTCCTCATTTCAGATCCAAATCATACACGGTTTGAAGCGTTGGATTCTTTACTTCCTGAGATTTGAAATGGTATATAGAATGTAGAAAATGGACTTCGGAAAGTGATCCAAAAGTGCAAAAGAAGACTGCATCTGCTGTCCTCTATTTTCTTCACTCTGTTTTTCCTCTCTCCGTTGTTCTTTCCTTGCATACTTTGAACGACTTTGGCAAAGGTCTATGGAGCTCCAAAGCTTGGTTCTTCATGAATTTGAGCTTCCAAAAGCTTTTCCATGAACTATATGCAGCTCTCCCTCATTCTTGGATTGCTTTGGTGTAGCTAAAAGCTATCAAAAACACCAAAACTTAACACAATTTGATTAGAAACAATTGCAAGGGTCCTTAACATGTCAATTGAGTTAAAAGGTAATAATTACTACTCAAGAGTGTTTAAAAGAGTTAATTACAAGCTACAAAATAGCACTTTTTGAATAGTAATCACCATTCACTTTGAAAGTTCGAGTGCTATTGAAGTTGAGTAGTTCCACTACTCCATTTGGTTGCACATCATGAATTATGAAAGGACCCGTCCACCTTGATTTCAATTTTCCCGGAAAAAGATGAAGCTTAGAGTCATAAAGCAAGACTCTTTGTCCCTTGGCAAAATTCTTTTGATTTACCAACTGATCATGCCATTTCTTCAACCTCTCTTTTGCAATTTTTGAATTGAGGTAAGCATCATTCCTCATTTCCTCTAATTCATTCAAATCCAAACATCTTTTCAACCCGGCTCTTGTCAAATCCATGTTGAGCTTCTTGATTGCCCACCATGCTTTATATTCAACCTCCACTGGAAGATGACACGCTTTGCCATAAACAAGGCGATAAGGGGACATTCCAAGAATGGTCTTGTAAGTTGTCCTATAAGCCCATAAGGAGTCTAGGAGCTTAATAGACCAATCCTTTCTATTCACATTCACCACCTTCATCAATATATTCTTGATCTCCCGGTTTGCTAACTCAACTTGGCCACTTGTTTGAGGGTGATAAGGTGAAGCTACCTTGTGCTTAACCCCATATTTGGCTAGAAGAGTCTCAAAAGGTTTATTGCAAAAGTGGGTTCCTCCATGACTTATAATGGCCTTAGGCACTCCAAATCTTGCAAAGATGTTGTCCTTGAGGAATTTAAGAACCACCTTATGATCATTGCTCCTACATGGGATTGCTTCTACCCACTTCGAGACATAATCCACTCCCACCAAAATGTAGGAATGTCCAAATGACATTGGAAATGGTCCCATGAAGTCTATCCCCCAAACATTAAAGACATCAAAGACATCCACTATCAAGATGGGGTTCAAGGGCATCATATTTCGGTGTGTAAGCTTACCAAGCCTTTGACACCAATCACATCCCTTGCACATAGAGTGGGCATCCTTGAAAAGAGAGGGCCACCAAAAACCTGATTGGATCACTTTCATAGCTGTTTTATGGGAGGCAAAATGACCTCCACATGCACTATCATGACAATGGGATAGAATTCCTGATTGCTCTTGTTCAGGAACACATTTCCTTATGATTTGATCCGCACAACATTTGAAGAGAAAAGGCTCCTCCCAATAATAGGCATGGATCTTAGCAAAGAAATGCCTCTTGTCTTGGGCACTCCACTCACTTGGAACTTCTCCAGTAACCAAGAAATTTGCAATGTGAGAATACCATGGAATTACCTCTATTGACATGAGAGACTCCTCAGGGAAGTCATCATTGATAGGTAGACCATGTGAGTCATGTGCTATCACAAGTCTTGACAAGTGGTCAGCTACCACATTTTCTACTCCCTTTTTATCCCGGATTTGGAGATTGAATTCTTGGAGCAAAAGGATCCATCTTATCAATCTTGCCTTGGCATCTTGCTTGGTTAGCAAGTACTTCAAAGCGGAATGGTTAGTGAACACCACTATAGAGGACCCTACCAAATAGGCACGAAACTTATCCAAGGCAAAAACTACTGCCAACAACTCCTTTTCAGTAGTTGTGTAGTTCCTTTGAGCCTCGTTCAAAGTTTTGCTCACATAATAAATCACATAGGGCTTTCCATCTTCTCTTTGCCCCAAAATAGCCCCCATAGCAAGATCACTTGCATCACACATTACCTCAAAAGGTAATTTCCAATTTGGGGCTCTCACTATTGGTGCACTTGTGAGGAATTGCTTCAGTTCCTCAAAACTCTTTTGACACTTCTCATTCCACACAAACTTGGCATCCTTTACCAAGAGTTCACAAAGAGGCTTTGAGATTTTTGAGAAATCCTTAATGAACCTCCTATAGAACCCGACATGTCCTAGGAATTGCCTAATTCCTTTAACATTTGTGGGAGGTGGCAAGTTAACAATTAGTTCCACCTTTGCCTTATCTACCTCAATGCCATTCTTGGAGATTATATGTCCTAAGACAATTCCTTGTTGTACCATAAAATGGCACTTCTCCCAATTTAGCACTAGGTCTTTCTCAATACATCTGTGGAAAACATCTTCTAAATGCAACAAACACTCCTCATAAGAACTTCCATATACAGTGATGTCATCCATGAAGACTTCCATGATGCGTTCCACCATATCACTGAAGATGCTTAGCATACATCTTTGGAAAGTTGCAAGAGCATTACATAAACCAAAGGGCATTCTCCTATACGCAAAAGTACCAAAGGGGAAAGTGAAGGTTGTCTTTTCTTGATCTTCCAAATCAATTTCTATTTGGAAGTACCCCGAGTAACCATCCAGAAAACAGTAGAAAGGATGTCCTGAGACTCTCTCAAGGACTTGGTCCATGAAAGGCAACGGGAAATGGTCCTTCCTAGTCACTGAATTCAACCTCCTGTAGTCTATACACACCCTCCATCCTGAGGTAGGACATGTAGAGACTTCCCCCCCTTTCTCATTCTGGATCACAGTAATTCTAGATTTCTTTGGAACTACTTGGGTGGGGCTCACCCACAAGCTATCTGAAATGGGATATATGATCCCTTCTTGAAGTAGCTTCAAAACTTCACCCCTCACCACCTCTTGCATATGAAGATTCAGCCTCCTCTGGGGCTGCCTCACTGATTTTGCATCTTCCTCCATATAGATATGGTGGGTGCACACCAAAGGGCTAATCCCTTTCAGATCAGAAATTTGCCATCCAATAGCTTTCTTGCATTTTCTGAGGACTCCCAAAAGACTATCCTCTTGATCACTAGTGAGAGTTGAAGAAACCACCACTGGACATTTCTCATCTTCCTCCAAATATGCATACTTCAAATCAACAAGAAGAGGCTTCAAAACAAGCTTTGGAGGGTCCTCCACAGCTGCTCCTTGTGAGTCCTCCTTATTGAACGGTGGTAAGATCTCTTCCCGTCTCCTCTAAGGAGACATGATGGCTAGCACATCAGAGGGTTCAGGTAACCCTTCTTCAAGCACTTCAAGGCTTTCATTCAAGCTCTCTTCTAAATTCTTGTCACAATGCTCTTCAACCAAGGTGTTGATCAAGCACACCTGCTCCAATCCTTCCTCCTCTTCTGGGTGAAGATGCCTCTTGCATAGGTGGAATATGTTTAATTCCAAGGTCATGTTTCCAAATGTGAGTTGCATCACCCCATTTCTACAATTGATGATGGCATTGGAGGTGGCTAGGAAAGGTCTCCCAAGGATGATTAGCACGTAATTGGCTTCCTTCACAGTGGGATCAGTATCAAGCACCACAAAATCCACAGGATAGTAGAATTTGTCCACTTGAACTAGAACATCCTCTACCACACCCCCTTGGGATTTTGATTGACCTATCAGCTAAGGAGAGAGTGATGGCTGTGGGCTTCAATCCCCCAAGTCCCAGTTGCTTGTACACAGAGTATGGGAGTAAATTCACACTTGCCCCCAAGTCTAGCAAAACTTTCTCCACATGCGTCCCTCCAATGTTGACTGAAATGGTGGGACATCCCGGATTTTTGTACTTAACTGGAGACTTACTCTAAATGATAGCACTTACTTGCTCAGTGTGGAATGCATTCTTTGTCACATGTAACCCTCTCTTGACCATGCACAAGTCCTTTAAAAACTTTGCATATGTGTGGACTTCTTGATCATATCAAGTAAAGGTATATTCACCTTCACTTGTCTCAAAACTTCAAGAATTTCTGATGAATTCTTGATTTCCTTCTTTCCATGTAAAGCTTGAGGAAAAGGGGGAGGCATATGTTTCTTCATCATATCCTCTTTAATCACTATCCTTGGCTCTTCTTCAATGCTTGATTTGGATGCACTTTTCTTCCCACTCTTATCTTCTTGGTTATTACTCTCTTTAACCAAGGTTTTCTTTGACAAGAGTTCTTCATCTTGCCTCACCTTAGGCAAGGGTTATCAACCTCCTTTCCACTCCTCAAAGTGATCACAACTTTGACCTCCCTCAACTTTGAAGACTCCCCCTCTTGGGTTTCAACTTCATGAACACCCTTTGGATTTTGGCTTGGTTGAGAGGGAAACTTTCCTTTCTCATTCTCTTAATTTGAGAACTCTCAACATTTTCAATCTTTTGGTGCAATTGGGAGTTGATTGCCTTTTGTTCACCCACAAAGTCACCCATGACTTTACTTAGGTTCGCAATGGCTTGCTCCACTGAAGAGGTTTGTTGAGGTGCTTGGGTTTGGGCTTGTGGTTGGTATGGAGGTGGTCTTGGTTTCCAAGAAAAATTTGGATGGTTTCTCCAGCTTGAAGTATAGGTGTTTCCATAAGGTGCATTGTTGTTAGGCCTAAATTGCCCCACAACATTGGCTTGATCACCTAACATCTCCCTCACAGTTGGCATGGTTGGGCACTCATCTACCACATGATCACATGATTGGCAAATGGTGCATGGCATGACATGGGCTTGGGTCTCGAAAATGGCTTGGACTTCATGCATCTTTTTCAACTCAAGTTCTTCCAACCTCCTTGCTATTGTTGCCACCTTAGCTTTCATGTCCATGTCTTCACTTAACACGTACATTCCACCCTTTGGATTTTGGGTTGGTTGAGAGGGAAACTTTCCTTTCTCTCTTGAGTTGGGCTCATCCCATCCTCTTGACACCTCAGACACATAACTTAAAAAGTCCATGGCTTTTTCCGGATTCTTACTCATAAAATCTCCCCCACACATGGTTTCAAAAATTTGCTTCATGGAGGAAGACATCCCATTATAAAAATAGCTCACCAAGAGCCATGTATCAAAGCCATGATGAGGACAAGCATTGATGGCCTCCATATACCTTTCCCAACATTCATGGAACTTCTCATTTTCTTTTGCAGAAAAGTTTGAGATTTGTCTCTTCAACCCATTGGTCCTATGGGTGGGGAAAAATTTCTTCCAAAATTCGGCCTGAAGATCAACCCAATTCCTTATGCTCCTTGGCCTTAAAGAATTAAGCCACATTTTTGCCTTGTCCTTCAAAGTAAAAGGGAATAGCTTGAGTCTCATCAAGTCTATTGAAGCTCCTCCCTCTCTAAAGGTATTGCACACCTCCTCAAACTCCTTGATGTGGGCATATGGGTTCTCACTCTCCATTCCATGGAAATTTGGTAGGAGGGGCACAATATGGGGCCTTATAACCAGCTTGCTCAAGAGGAGGTACGATGCATGAGGGTGCACTCATCCTTGGTGGGTGCATTCTATCCCTCATGGATAGATATGCATTTGGATTACCCCCTTGACCATGTTGAGAATTCTGATCCTCTGGTGGAGGGTCCATGATGTTTACATAGATATCCAACTCTATGTCTTGAGGATTCTCAATCCTTGCTAATCTTCCCTCTTGGTCCCGAATCCAATAGGGCATGCACAAGTTACAACTTACCTGAAAACAAAACAAAGACAACAAAAACAAAAGAAAACTAGAAGAAAGTAAAGGTTAGAAAGAAAAAAAAATAAATTCTACAATTAAAAGAAAGGAAATGAAGTTAGTGAAAAAGGAATTCACCAAACTTGTGATGGAAATCACAAGTAGCCTCTAAAAGGTTGTATCACTGTATTGTGGCACCATCCCCGGCAACGGCGCCATTTGATTCGCGTGAATCCAGTCGGGTCATTTAATCAAAAACATTTATAAAACCTAAGACCTCATACTAGCGTAGCAAAGCTACTATAGTATAGTGGCTCTAGGGTCAAACTCTGGGATGGGTTTTCATTCTACCAGTTATATACTCAAGATTAGAAATTGAATTTAATGATTTCCTTTATCAAAAACTTAAAGTTTGAAAGAAAATAAAATTTGTTTTGAAAGTGTTTGAAACTAAATTAACATAAACTAATTAAAAATGGAAGAAAGAAAGTCTCCCAGAGCTAAGGATTGCTAGGATCAAGTTTAGAATGCAAAGTGGAAAATTTCGGATTTTTCTCCTCGTATTGGGGATTTAACCTATAGTTATTTCCCGAACCAGTATAGGTTTAATAATGAAGATTTAATCCATTAAAAGTCAATAGAAATGGTAGTCAAGGTCCATTAATGGCTTTAGACACTATGGGTCTTCACCTTGAACCACTTTCCAATGGCTCGTACATGATAACTAATGGACTGATATGGATCTAACAATAAGCATCCACAGAAACCTGAAGCTTACCATGTATTGGCCATTCAAAGTGATTCTAAGGGATTTAAAGCAAAACTTTGGATTTAGAAGCCATTTATGAACTCCAACTACCTGTATTTAATGCACGGGAGTTTTCCACCTTTTCATCTGGACTTTTCACCTAGCTTCCTTCACTCCAAGAAACTAAAAGTTTAGCCTCTCATCCTCTGGGAAAACATCATCAGAGGTTGTTTGGCTTCCGAGAAAAAGAAAATAGTGAAGAGAAAAGGAAAACGAGATAGCTCTGTATTTTACTAAGTGTAAAACATAACATATATGTTTTTTTTTTCGAGAGGTGATTTCCACCCCTTATATAGTCTTTACAAAAGCAAAAGCTTGTGATTGGTTAGTTACAAGGATAAGAAAGGAAATTACATCAAAATTACATAAGAAAAGATCTAAAGTGAAGTCGGCAAAAATAGAGGAAAATTCACACCACGCATGGGTTGTGCGAATTTGGAAGGTGTTGTGCAATTTCGCACAACCTGGAGGTGTTGTGCGAATTTCGCACAACCTGGAGGTGTTGTGCGAATTTCAAGGTGTTGTGCGAATTTCGCACAAGCCTGGAGCAGTTGTCTTCCGAAGGCCATATCTTCCTCCTTTCAGCTCTAAATCGTACATGGTTTGAAGCGTTAGATTCTTAACTTCCTGAGCTTTGAAATGGTATATAGCATGTAGAAAATGGACTTCGGGAAGTGCTCCAAAAGTGCGATGGAAGACTGAAGCTGTTGTCCTCTATTTTCTTCACTTTCTCTTTGCTTCTCTTTGCTTCTCTTTGCTTCTCTTTGCTTCTCTCCTTTGCTTGGCTTGCCTTAATGATCCAAAAAGCTGTCAAAACACTAAAACTAGCCACAAATATGATTAGAAGTCATTGATAGGTCCTTAACATGCCAATTGGAATAAAGATGGAGAACTACTACACAAAAGTGCTTAAAACATAATGAATTAAAGGTGTAAAATAGCACTTTTTGGGTAGTAATCAACCATCTATGCTTCGAAGTTTCGCGACCTTGTAGCTACCTTGTAGACATTGTCCGCCACACATGCCACTCTCTTCCAACAGATGGTTGAGATGCATTCCCAGCAGAACCGCAGACTGCTATACTTCGCCAGATCCAGCAGCACCTGGGTCTTCTGCCTCCACCTCAACCTGACCTTTCTACATCATCAGAGCCTTTAGCTTCAATTGAGGATACTAGTCCAGTTGAGGACACTACCATAACAGAGGTCCAGATCCTGCCACCTCAGGAGGCCACCATAGATGCCATTGCTTTAGTTGATCCTCAGGATGAGCCTCAGATAGTTGACATAGTCACAGCTACACCTGAGGATGCATCATCTCCACTTGAGGCTCCCACTACTTGATCATAGGACATCTCTTTATCTTATTGTATTCACATATTATATTAGTGGAGCCTTGTTTTGATGCTTTATAGTCTAGGATTTGATGTATTACATGATGATATCTCATATTGTACTTTCTCAGATTAATATATAGACATCATTTTTTATTATACTTGGCATTTTTCTATTTCCTCTACTCATTACCCTTTTTTTTTTTTTACTCATGTGGTTTATCCTATACGACTCAGACTCCATTTCACTCAGGAGGTACCACTTCCTCCCTTTATTTTCAATTGCTCTTGACACATTGAGGGCAATGTTGATCTTGGTTGGGGGGAGAGAGTTGAGGAAGAAAGTATTGTTAATAATGTTAGGTTAATTAGTCAATTTAGTTACTTTTTGCTTAATTTTAAAAGTTTTTTCTCTACTCTCCATGGTTATTAAGGAAAAATTCTCAAAATGAAATAGGAGAAAATGAGTTCTTGCATTTTTGCTTGAATCTTAGAGTTTGTATTATGCTTATTGAGGTTGATGAATTAAATTCAACCTTATTTCTTCCACTTTAATCTTACCACACACTTTTGAGTAGTAGTTATTGCCTTTTAACCCAATTAGCATATTAAAGAACCTTGCAATCAATTCTAATCAAATTGTGTTAAGTTTTGGTGTTTTGATAGCCTTTTGATCACCAAAGCAATCCGAGATTGAGGAGAGTTATATGGAATCTTGGGCAAAGCTTGGAAGTCCTTTGCCATGAGTAAATCCGGGAATGCAAGGAGAAGAAGCAAAGAGAATCTGCCATAAAGCATATTCTTGATGACAGTCATGTCAGCCACTTTTGGAGCACTTTCTAAAGTCCAATCACTCATGTTCCTAGTGAAAACTCCTTGGTATGCTCATATTGCTAATTATTTAGTAACTGGTGAAATTCCAAGTGAGTGGAATGCACAGGACAGGAAGCACTTCTTTGCCAAAATTCATGCTTATTATTGGGAAGAGCCCTTTCTTTTTAAGTATTGTGCAGATCAGATCATAAGGAAGTGTGTCCCTGAAGATGAGCAGCAAGGGATTCTATCTCATTGTCATGAGAATGCATGTGGAGGCCACTTTGCCTCTCAGAAAACAGCCATGAAGGTATTGCAATCAGGTTTACTTGGCCATCTCTTTTCAAAGATGCCCACATCATGTGTAGGAGTTGTGATAGATGCCAAAGGCTTGGAAAGCTAACAAAAAGAAATCAAATGCCTATGAACCCCATTCTAATAGTTGAGCTATTTGATGTATGGGACATTGACTTCATGGGACCTTTCCCAATGTCTTTTGGTAATTCTTACATCTTGGTAGGAGTGGATTATGTTTCTAAGTGGGTTGAGGCAATCCCCTGTAAACAAAATGATCACAGGGTGGTTCTCAAGTTTCTTAAAGAGAACATTTTCTCGAGATTTGGGGTGCCCACAGCTATAATCAGTGATGGAGGTGCTCATTTTTGCAACAAACCTTTTGAAGCTCTATTATCCAAGTATGGAGTGAAGCATAAGGTGGCTACACCTTATCATCCTCAGACTTCCGGGCAAGTTGAGCTAGCTAACAGGGAAATAAAGAACATATTGATGAAAGTAGTGAATTCCAGCAGAAAAGATTGGTCTATTAGGCTTCATGATTCATTGTGGGCGTATAGAACAACTTATAAGACTATTCTTGGCATGTCTCCCTATCGTCTTGTCTATGGCAAAGCATGCCATCTCCTTGTGGAAGTTGAATATAAAGCTTGGTGGGCAATAAAGAAGCTGAACATGGACTTGATCGAGATAGGAGAAAAGAGATATCTAGACCTTAATGAGATGGAGGAATTAAGAAATAATGCTTATATCAATTCCAAAGTTGCAAAACAGAGGATGAAGAAGTGGCATGATCAACTAATCTCCAACAAGGAATTTCAGGAAGGGCAAAGAGTTTTACTGTATGACACAAGACTCCATATCTTTCCTGGGAAGCTCAAGTCAAGGTGGATAGGCCCGTTCATTATTCACCGAGTATATTCCAATGGAGTGGTGGAATTATTGAATTCAAATGGCAAGGACAGCTTTAGAGTCAATGGATATCGTCTCAAGCCATTCATGGAGCCATTCAAACCAGAAAAGGAGGAAATCAACCTCCTTGAGCCTCAAAAAGCCTAAGCAAAGAAGGGTTTGCTGGACGTGGTTTTACCACAGTCCAAAATTTTTGTAAATTTTGTAAATTTTCAAGTTTTTTCCATACTTTTGATCTTAAATTATGTTTTTATGTGTGTTTTAATCTTTTTGAATGATCCCAAGTGGAAGAGATTGCAAAGAAATGAAAAAAGAAAAAAAATCGGAGCGAAATCGGAGCAAAAACAGAGTGAAAACAAAGCAAAAACAGAGCTCTGCGAGATTTTGCAGGCTGAAGAAAACTTCTGCGAAATGAGCATTTTGTTGCCAAACCATTCCGCAACACTTTGGAATTCTTTGCGAGAATTTTCGCAGCTGCGAAGGCGAGTTTGGCACACGAGTGCCACTTCGCAGCATAGGAGCCCTCATTTCGCAGCTGCGAAACGGCTGCGAAGCGGTAAAGCCTGATTTCGCAACAAAAGTCCCATTCCGCAGGGTATTTCGCAATTGCTAAAGCGATTTTTGCACACGTGTGCCACTTTGCAGCACAGTGACACTCAATTCGCAACTGCGAAACGCATTGCGAAGTGGCTGCGAAAATGGCGTTTTGCTACGAAATTGGCATTTTTCTGCGAAACTCAAAATGACCCTTAGTCTTCCGTTATTTCTATATATACCAGTCATTTGAGCTACGAAAAGGGTTTCAAAATAGAGCGCGCCATTCTCGCAGACTGTTCATCTCCTTCCTTGAGCCTTACCGCGCAAGCCTCCGGTCATCTTCTCCGATCATCCATTCCGGCCAAATTTCGGGCAACCCGAAATGGCGCAAACCAGAGGGGCCAAGTCTTCCTCTCCTTCAAGCCGCAAGAAAAGCCTACGAAAGAAGCCAGTTCCAGATCTCGTTTTTGAGCCTTCGCAGCCGAAAGCAATTTCTCCTCCGGTGAAGACCGCGCCGCCAAAGCCTCCGGCGAGGCGTTACCTTACTAGGTCAGGGGGTCGACCATTGCAAAAAAGACCCAGGGTTGAAAGCTCACAACCTATTGACTTGACTGAGCAATCTCCAGAGCCCTCACCGGTTCCAACTCCAGTTCTCTCGCCGATTCCCTCGCCAATTCAACCTCCGGTGCCATCTCTGATGCCGCAAGCAGAACCACAGGAGCCTCAGCCGCCACTTCCCGAGCCCCAAATTCCAACTGAAATAGCTCCGGAAGAAGTAATCAGGCGGCCGATGTTAACTCAGCCCCCAATTGAGGGAAATTTAGACTATAGAGCTCGGCCATTCCACTCCGAGCTGTGCTTCGACATAGCGGCATTCCAAGTGCGGCCGGAGCTTACACAGTCATTCAATCTGCTGCGAATGTACCACATGGAGCACCTGTTGACTACGAGAGACTTTTTCTACCCAAGGATAGCCATGGATTTCTATCAATCCATGACAACCAACCAGGTCAGGGATCCAACTTTAATTCATTTCACCATTGATGGGAGGCATGGCATATTGGGAGCACGCCATATAGCTGAAGCTTTGCAAATTCCCTATGAGCCAAGCCATTTCGATGATTTTAGAGCTTGGACCAGTCATACTGAGCTGGAGATGGTGCACACCCTATCCAGAGGAGCTGTCACGTGATCACATCTGTTGAGGGGGGAGCTTCCTCCAATCATGTTTCTGATTGATGCATTTTTGTGTCATAACCTCTACCCATTGCAGCATTGGACTCAAAGGAGAGGAGTCCTGTTAGAAGCCCTGTACAAGATGTCTGAGGGATATTTATTCGGCCCTCATCATCTAATTCTGGCAGCCTTTCTCTATTTCGAAGAGAAGGTACACAAAAAGAAGCTTCAGAGAGCTGATACCATTCCCCTTCTCTTTCCAAGGCTGCTATGCCAAATTCTGGAGCACTTGGGGTATCCTTCTGAGCCTCAACTGGAGCACAAGCGCATTTTCCGTGAGCTATTTACTCTCAACAAATGGAACAACATGACAGCTTATCGAGTTGACCAGCCTGAGCGCCCACAGCCAGCTGCTAGGAGAGCATCCCCACGGCACATACCTGAGGGTATAACAGTTGCTGCTCCTGCCATTCCCAAAGCTCCACCAGTTGCTCCAGCTTCATCTCAGCCATCCACTTCAGCTGAACCGAGGATGGCCATTCCCATTTCTGAATACAGAGAGTTGTGCCGTTCATTGGAGACTCTCACAGCATCTCAGAGCAGCCTTGCTCAAGAAATGACAGCCATTCGAGCATGCCAAGAGCAGATGTTGGCCACTCAGGCTCAACACACTGCCATCTTAAGGCAGCTCCAGCTTCATTTCGACCTGCCACCAGCTGTTGAGCCCTCCACTTCTACCACAGCAGTGCCATACTCTCATCCCACAGAGCCTCAAGCCCCAGCTGAAGCACCAACTGAAGAGGCAGACCCATCTGCCTAGCCCCAGCACCACCCACTCATCAGACCATTATATATATCTACTGCTTTTGTTTTATGTATTTCGTTTGTTAGTTTGAAAGAAATCCCATTATTTTGGTACCATATTTGGGATTGCTTGTATTGCCTTTCTTTTTCCTTGTACTCAAGTGGATTCAAAGTAATACAAGTTTAATATTTCTTGTTAATAGTTAGCATTAATTTATTCTTATTTCCTTTTCTCACATATTTTATTCTTTTTGAAACATGTGGTTTCTCCAATCAATATGCAAATTTGATATCACTCAGGAGGTACCACTTCCTCCCTTTAATTACATTCACTCATATCACATTGAGGACAATGCTCAGTTCAGTTGGGGGGGAATGAGGAAGGAAGTATGCTAAGTCTTTTTGGTAATGCAATTATTTTGGTAAATTAGTTGTAGTTTTTGCTTTTTACTCTTTTTACTCTATTCTCCATGAATTTTGAGGAAAAAATTTCAAATTAAACCAGGAGAAATTGAACTGTTGTTTTTCACTTGACTTAGAGTATGGATTATGCTCACTAAAGTGGTTCAATTGTTGAAACTTCTATTGAAATTGAATTTAGTTCTTCCACTTTAAGCTATTCACACACTGTGCACATTAGATTCCGATTATAACATGAAAAACTATTTCCCTCTTGACTTAGGATAATTTTGGGACTTGGTATATTTGACCTCATTTGATAAAATTGAAACACCCTGCAAAAGGCCAATGAACCTTTGAAATAAAGAAAGTTGTTTGCTTGCCTTGAAACCCGAGCAAGGTCTGAGGGGTATATGGTGAAAATCTTTAAAGCCTGGTGCCCTAAGCCTTAATTGGTTGGGAGTCATTGACCTCAATGCTCGTTATAAGGGTGGATAGGTGGAGTTAACATATGGTAGGTGCTTGGGTATTAGAAATTCATTCTCAAAAGTCCGGGGAAAAATCCGAGGAGTTAGTGGTTGAAAGATCCTTAAAGCTTGATGCCCTAAACCTTAATTGGTTGGGAGTCATCAATGGACCCCCATTACATGGACAATTCAGAAAGAGTACCCCATTAAGCCTTCTTAAAAAAAAAAAAAAGTGTGTTCTTTTCTTATTGATTTTGGTCAGCTTACTAAGTGTTGAAAAGAGATAGGTTGGGGGGAGAGGTTAGTTTAACATATTATTCTCGGAAGCTAAGGAACCAATACACATAGATTTTTGAGGAAGAATAAAGTTTGGTTCTTTGAAAGTGGAAATGATTTTAAAACTTCAGTTTGCATAATGCATTCCCTTGATTGACAGTGTTTAGCATAGTTTGTTATAACTCTTGTTGAAATTTGGGTTTGTATTTCTTTAATGTTTCATGAGAAAATTAGATCATCATGCCACTTGAGAATTGTTTTTTTTTATCAGCATGATGTTGTAAATTTTAGTATAGGTTGCTTTTTATTTTCATTTTTCTCTCCTATATTGCTAAGGGACTAGCAATATGTCGGTTGGGGGGAGTGATTACTACTCAAAAAGTGCTATTTGATAGCTTGTAATTAATCCTTTTAAACACTTTTGAGTAGTAGTTTTGGCCTTTTAACTCAATTGGCATGTTAAGGACCCTTGAAAGCAATTTTAATCACTTTGTGTAAGTTTTGGTGTTTTTGTTAGTACTTTGATCACCAAAGCAATTCAAGATTGAGGAGAGTTGTGAGGAATCTTGGGCAAAGCTTGGAAGTCATTTGCCAAGAGTAAATCCGGAATGCAAGGAGAAAAAGTTAAGAGAATCTGCCATGAAGCATATTCTTGATGACAGTTGTAGCAGCCACTTTTGGAGCACTTTCTGAAGTCCAATTGATGTATGCTATATACCATTTCAAAGCTCAGGAAGTCAACAATCCAATGCTTCAAACAGTGCATAATTCGGAGTTGAAACAAAGAAGTTGCAGCCATTGCAAGCCGATCACTCCAAGCTGAAGGAAGCATTTTGCAAAGTGTTGCGAAATCACCCTTTTGTTGCGAAGTGATTTCGCAGCCTTTTTGAACAGTATGGTGTATTTCCTCCTGAAGTTACCCGACATATGCGACGAGAGGGAAGCTGGGAACCTCAAGATGGAAGCCAACTTCGCAGCCCTGCGGATATAGCCTTTTGTTGTGAAGTGATTTCGCAGCCCTTCTTGAGTGTCTGCGAAATCTCGTAGACACCATTTTCTCTTGCGAAATGGTTCCTGGAGCATCCCGATATTTGCTATCGACATTGGGAGATATTTTACATCAGATTTTTGTTGTCTAAATCCCAAAATACTCCTTGTAAGCCACCAATTACAAGATTCCTTAGCTTTTAAGTTAGTAAAAAGAGAAAATATCTATGTAATAATTAGTTTTATATTATGTTCATATAAATACCTCTCGGGAGCCTGTTCTCGGGGAGGAGATCCTTTTGTAAAGTTTTGGGAAAGCAAGTAAAGTTTAGGTCTTTGTATTGCCTTACCTTCTCACTTTGTATTTTTATTTTCTTACTAAGTTATGAACTCTCTGAGGAGTTTTCCCCAGAGAATGAGTAACTAAACCTCTAGTTCCTTGGAGCTAAGGTTGCCGGGGAAGGTTCCAAGTGCAAGAATGCAAAGCTTTGTGGTTTTAGCCAGTAATGAAGAGGAAGTGAAATCCTTTAGTGATTTCTATGTTTTTAGTTAACTTAAAACACCTTAGAGTCACCTGGGCCAACACTTGGTAAGGCAAGTGATTTCCAACCATGGAAATGCATTAGTTTACCCCTTGCGAGCCTCTGGGAGGTGACTTTAAGGTAGGATTTTCTGGAATTGCCAACACTTGGTAAGCTTTTGGACTCCAAGGAGACATCCATTAGTTATCTCTTGCGAGCTTGAGAAGGGAAGTCCAAGGTTAAAGATCACCTTGAATGGTTAAGGCTTAGTGAGAAGCTTAAACCATTGCAAGTTGTATCAGTGAGAGAATTAAGGTTGAAATATAATTAAAGGATGTATCTGTACAACACCGGTTAGAAAATTGACTATATGTTGAATCTCTAACGCGAGAAAATGAACCATCTGACCGAAGCTATGTCTTTTGCATGAGGAACCACCCCAGTGAACCTAACTCTCCATGGAATGCTTTTCTTCCTAAGTTATTCCCATTACTTATTCTGTTAGTTAGTTTAAGTCTAAATCTTTACCAATCAAAGTTTGAGTTTTATTTCTTAAGCTAAACTTGAAATGAAACAAGACCAATTCACTTTGAATTGGTATCATTGATAGCTTGCTAATCCTTCCCAGTGAACGATCCTAGAGCCGCTATACTATAGTAGCTTTTTCTTTGCTACCCTAGTATATGGTGTTATAGGTTATAAATTTTGTTGATTACTCCCTCAATCAAGGAGCATCAGCTGGACACGAATCAGCTGAGACACCAATTGGGCATGAATTCCCCTTTTTCTTTCCTTTGATTTCCTCCCTCTTTTCTTTCTCTGTTTCACTCTCTACCTTATGCTCTAGCTTGCATGTGGGCAGATCAACCTCTTTACCACTCCTCAGAGTGATCACTTCTTTGACTTCCCTCTTTTGTGAAGATTCTCCCTCCTTAGCCTCCATTTCATGGATACTCATGGAATTTTGATAAGGTTGAGAAGGAGAGTTTTCTTTCTCTTGCACTATGTTGAGGTTGGCAAACCTTGAGATTGAATCTTGGAGATTATCTATCTTCTGAGATAGATCATTTTGCACTTCATCCATCTTTTTGTTCAATGAACTCTCTACACTGTCAATTCTTTGACTGAGCTAAGCATTGATGGATTTTTAGCTTCAACAACGTCTTCCATGACCTTGTTAAGATTCATCATAGCTTGTTCAAGGTTTGAGGCTTGCTGTGGTGCTTGAGCAGGTTGCTGATACTGAGGTGGCTGTGGTTTCTAAGAGAAATTTGGATGGTCCCTCCAATTGGAATTGTAGGTGTTGCAATCACCAAACATTTCCCTCACGGCTGGAATGGTAGGACACTCTTCCCCCAAGTGCTCATAAGATAGGCAAATGGCACAAGGCATAGCTTGCAATAGTGTCTGACAGATGGCTTGCACTGGTTGCATATTCGTCATTTCTAGCTTTTCCAATCCCCTTTCCATAGCTGCAAACTTGTCTTCATGTCTATGCCGTCATTCAAAATATACATCTCACCCTTAGCATTAGGTTGAGACGTCATTCTTCCCATATCTCTAGCATTTGGTTAATCCCATCCTCTTGAAACTTCAGCCACATAACTCATGAAGTTCATGGCTTCCTTTGCTATCTCGTATTCAACATGACATGCACAACTAGCAATTTGTGAATTAAAAACAGAGAACACAAAAGAAAACAAAAGAAAAACAATTCAAAGAAAGAAAAAAAATTAAGGTAGACTAAAAACTAAAGAAAAGGTATACTAAAATATGAACAAAGAAAAAGAAACAAATAAAAAGAGTTAGTAAAAGGAAAAGAAAAGTCACCAAACTTGTGATGAAGATCACAAGTACTCTAGAAAGGTAATATCATTGTAAAGTGGCACCATCCCCGGCAACGGCGCCATTTGATTCGTGCCCAATTGGTGTATCAGCTGATTCATGTCCAGCTGGTGCTCCTTGATTGATGGAGTAATCAACAAAATTTATAACCTATTACACCATGAACTAGGGCAGCGAAGACAAAGCTACTATAGCATAGTGGCTCTAGGATCGTTCACTGGGATGGGTTTTCACTTCACAATTGATATTAATTCAAAGCTGAATTGGTGCCTTTTCATTTCAAGGTTAGCTTTAAAAGAAAACATAATCTTTGGTTGAAAAGGTTGGTTTTAAGCTAACCAAAAATAGTAACTGATTTTAACTACAAAGAAAAGTGTTTCTTGGAGTTTCAGATCACTAGGCTCAGATTCCTCATACAAAAAGGGAGTTCCGGTCACTTGTTTCTTTACCTCGCATTAGAGAATTAACATATAGTTCCTTCTCCAACCGGTGTTGTACAGATGCTTCCCATTAATGGGTTTAAACACTAAATCCCTCTCACTGATGCATCTTGCAATGACTTATGCCTCTCACCTAGCATTTGCCATTCAAGGTGATCTTTAACCTTGGATTACCCATCAAAAGCTCGCAAGAGATAACTAATGGATGTCTCCTTGGAGTCCAAAAGCTTACCAAGTGTTGGCTATTCTAGAAAATCCTACCTTCAAGTCACCTCCCAAAGGCTCGCAAGAGATAAACTAGTGCATCTCCATGGACGGAGATCACTTGCCTTACCAAGTGTTGGCTCAGGTGAATTGAAGGCGTTTTAAGTTAACTAAAAAGATAAAAACCATTAACGGGTCACACTTTCTCTTCATTAAAAACTAAAACAACAAAACTTCCAATTTATGCATGTGGAAACTTACCCGGCTTTCTTCACTCCAAGAGACAAAGAGCCTAGCCTCTCATCCTCTAAGGAAAAATCCTCAGAGTTTGATTGGCTAGAAATAAAAAGAACGAGAAAACAAAAATATATATGAAAAGCAGAGCAAGTGCTCTGTGTTTTACTTCCTTCCCAAAAGTGTACAAAGGATGCGTCCGAGAACAAGCTCCCAACTCTCCCTCTTTTAAAGAAAATTACAAACTATATATAAGAGGTTATTCACCCTTTGTTCTTGCTTAAAGACTAAGGAATCCTATAATTGGTGGGTTACAAGGAGAAAATGGGGATTTAGACATCAAAAAATCTGAAGAAAAATATCCAAAAGTGTCGGTCGCAACTATCAGGAAGCTTCAGGACTGTTGCACTGTGCAAAATGGCTGCGAAATCATTTCGCAACAAAAGGGTGATTTCGCAGCCGTGCAAAATTCTTCCTTTGGCTTGGAGTGATCGGCTTGCAATAGCTGTAACTCCTTCATTTCAACTCTGAATCACACACCATTTGAAGCATTGGATTATTAACTTCATGAGCTTCGAAATGACATATAGCATGCATAAATTGGACTCCAGAAAGTACTCCAAAAGTGGCTGACATAACTGTCATCAAGAATGCTTCATGGCAGATTTCTCTTTGCTTCCCCTCCTTGCATTCCGGATTTTCTTATGGCAAAGGACTTCAAAGCTTTGGTTCTTCATGTTTCTGAGCTTTCCATTGATTTTCCATGGATTCCAAATAACTCTCCTCAATCTCGGATTGCTTTGGTGATCAAAAAGCTATCAAAACACCAAAAATTAACACAATTTGATTAGAATTGATTGCAAGGGTCCTTAACATGCCAATTGAGTTAAAAGGTAATAACTACTACTCAAAAGTGTTTAAAATAGTTAATTACAAGCTATCAAATAACACTTTTTGAGTAGTAATCACTTAACCTGCTATCTCCAGAGATGAAATATGCATACCGGGTAGAAGACAAGCTGAAACATGACCAATTTTTTTATGGACTTAGTTTTTCTAAAGACTAGCTAGTCCATATCTTTTTGTTTTATTTTTGAATTGCTTTGATTTTGATTTCTTGCTTTAATTTCATTTTGGTTTGATTTAACTTTTTTTTTTTTTTATGATCAAATGCAGAGGAATTCCAAAACAGAGGAAAAACAGAGCAATTCGCAGCTTATGAAAATTTCGCAAGGGTTGCCAAAAATTCGCAAACCCGTTTTGACTTGCAGAATTTGAAAAAGGTTGCAAACTCAGTTCGCAACTCAAAATCCATTTTGCAACCTTGTGAAACCTAAAAGGCATTGTGTGCAAACCCATCTGCTCCTTGCGAATCCCTCTGCCACCTTGCGACGCCCCACCAGAGGGTGCATCATCTCCACTAGAGGCCCTCGCCACTTGATCATAGCTTTTTATCCTATTGTATTTCCATATTATATTATGAGACATTTGTCCTTATTTTGATACTTTATATTCTGGGATTGAATGCATCACCTAATCATATTTCATATTATACTTTCTCAGAGTAATATATAGACATCTTTTTTAGTTATACCTAGCATTTGTCTATTTCCTCTTCTCATGACTGTTTTGTTTTTTGTAGACTCATGTGGTTTCTCTTATATGACTCATACTCCATGTCACTCAAGAGGTACCACTTTCTCCTTATATTTTCAATCGATCTTGACACATTGAGGACCATGTTGATCTTGGTTGGGGGGAGAATTGAGGAAGTAAGTATTGTTAATAATGCTAAGTTATTTTGTTAATTTAGTACTTTTTGCTTAATTTTAATTTTTTTTCTTAATTTTAAAAGTTTTTACTCTACTCTCCATGGTTATTAAGGAAAAATTCTCAAAATGAATGTGAGAAATTGAGTTCTTGTCTTTTTACTTGAATATTAGAGTCGTATTATGCTTATTGAAGTTGATGAATTATTGAAACTCCTATTGAATTCAACCTTATTTCTTCCACTTTAATCTTACCACACACTGTGCACATTAGATTCCGTTTATAAGATGAAAAACTATCTCACCCCCTAAACTTAGGAAAATTTAGACTTGGTACCTTCGACCTCGTTTTAATAGTGTTGGGACACCTGATAAAAGGCCAATGAGCCTTTGAAAAAAAAAAGAAAAAAAAAAAACAAAGTGTTGCACTTACCTTGAAACCCGAGCATGGTCCGAGGGGTATATGGTGAAAATCTTTAAAACCCGGTGCCTTAAGCCTTTATTGGTTGGGAGTCACAGACCTCAATGCTCGTTACAAGGGTGAATAGGTGGAGAGTAACATATTGTAGGCGCTTGGGTATTAAATTTCAATTTCAAAAGTTCGGGGTAAAATCTGAGGAGTTAGTGGTCGAAAGATCCTTAAAGCTTGATGCCCTAAACATGGATTGGTTGGGAGTCATTGATGGATCCCCACTACATGGACACTTTAGAAAACAATACCTTTAGCACTGCACTCCTACAATGAAAAAAATTGTGAAATAAAAGAGGTGCGTTCTTAGCCTATTGGAGGCTGACTAAGATTTGAGAAAGAACTAGGTTGGGGGGAGAGTATACTTCGACATACTATCTTCATAAACTAATAAATAACACTTAGATTTTTGGGAAAGAGTAAAGTTTGGCCATTTGGGAGTGGAAATTCCTTTGATGATTAAATTCACCTAATGCCTACTCTTTATACATTGTAATTAGGCAAGAGATTTAATGACTCTTGTTGAAGGTTAGGTTTTGCTTCTTTGATGTTCCATAAGAGAGTATGCTCTATATCATGCCACTTGAAAATTTTTTGGAGTGATCAACATGATTTTGTAAATTATATTACTGTTTATTTTTCTTTTTCTCTCCTTCATTGCTAAGGGACTAGCAATATGTCGGTTGGGGGAAGTGATTACTACTTAAAAAGTGCTCTTTTGTAGCTTGTTATAACCTCTTTTAAACACTTTTAAGTAGTAATTAATACCTTTTAGCTCAATTGGCACGTTA
Organism: Vitis amurensis; assembly: GCA_037355405.1. Taxonomy (NCBI): domain Eukaryota; kingdom Viridiplantae; phylum Streptophyta; class Magnoliopsida; order Vitales; family Vitaceae; genus Vitis; species Vitis amurensis. Next base: position 18,669,082 of record CM074694.1, read on the forward strand.
AGGACCCTTACAAATGTTTCTAATCAATTTTTGGCTAGTTTTGGTAGCTTTTTGATCATTGAAGCAAGCCAAGAATGAGGGAGAAATTTGTGCAACCCTTGGCAATAGGTTTCCAAGACAATCAAGAGATGCAAGGAAGAAAATCAAAGAGAGAAATCCAACATGAAGCAATTTCGCATGGCATTGCAAAATCTTCGCATGCTACGCAAAATTCAAAAGGATAGAAGCTGCAAGGAAAATTTAGAGCAATTCTTGGAGTCCATTGTATACATACTATATATCATTTTGAAGCTTGGGAAATTAGGAGTCTAACGCTTCAAACGGTGTGCAAATCAGAGCTGAAATGAAGTTATGGCCATTTGAAGGCAACTGCACCAAGCTGAAAATGAATTTCTCATCACCTTTCTCTGATGCAAAAATTTTCGCACCAGCAATTCCAAATGCGAAAATTTTCACACCAGCAATTCCAAATGCGAAATTTTCGCACCAACCAAATCCTCATGTGAAATTTTCACAACTTTATATCTGACTTGCGAAATATTCATGTAATCTTCAGATATTTGTGCACCGACTCAGTTAGATTTTTTCTCAAGATATTTTGTGTAATTACCTATTTCCTCCTTATAATCAACTAAAGATATTTATGGGATATTTAGGATATCTAAAGGGAGGATAAAAATATCTCTCTGGATATTTCTTAGAAAATATCTTCTATATATATCTCTGATATCATGTAAAGAAAAATGGAATGTAATTGATGGAAGAGGATAGTAAGAAATATATCTACAGAGCACTTGCTCTACTTTTCCTTCACATTTTTGTTTTCATTTTCTTTTTAGCCAAACATCCTTGGAGGCCTCGAGGATGAGTGGCTAGGCTCTTTTTGTTTCTTGGATTGAAGGAAGCTAGGTAAGGGACCCAGATACAAAGGTAGGAGTTTTCCTTGTTTAAGTTTTTAATGAAGATAAGGTTGTGACCCGATAATGGTTTTTATATTTTTAGTTAACTTAAAATCCCTTATAATCACCTGGGCCAACACTTGGTAAACTTTTCAGACTCAATCCATAGAGATCCATTGGTTATCTCTTGCGAGCTTCTGGGAGGTGGTTTAAAGGTAGGATTACTTAGAATAGCCAACACTTGGTAAGCTTTTGGACTCCCCGGAGACATCCATTAGTTATCTTCTATGAGCTTTTGAAGGGTAATCCGAGGTTAAGGATCACCTTGAATGGTAAATGCTAGGTGTGAGGTACGAGCCATTGCAAGATGTATCAGTGAGAGGGATTTAGCATTGAAACCATTAATGGGAAGCAACTGTAACACACCGGTTGGGAGGATAAGTATAGGTTAAATCCCCAATGTAAGGAAATATCTGAAATCTCCTCTTTTGTATAAGGGGCCTGAACCTAGTGATCTGAAACTCCAAGAAACCTTTTCTTTTTAACTAATATCCGTTACTATTTTTGGTTAGCTTAAAACCTAACCTTTTTCAACCATCATTATGTTTTCTTTTAAAGCTAACTCATAAAAGAAAAACCACCATTTTAGTGTTGTAACTAATATCATGTGTGAAATGAAAACCCATCATAGTGAACGATCCTAGAACTACTATGCTATGCTAGCTATGCTACCCTAGTATATGGTGAAATAGGTTTATAAATTTTGTTGATAACTCCCGTCTGAGGACTGAATCAAAGGAACACCAATTGGGGACGAATTAGTGGATGACATGAATAACTTTGAGTCGTGAGCTAATGGCTCTAAAAAATCACATGAATGACTCTAGGTCGTAAGCTTAGGGCTTTAGATGCTATGAACAACTCAGAGTGTGGATGAGATGAGCTACTCTAAGTCATGAGCTCATGGTTCTCAATGCTATGAACAACACAGAGCTCTGGACAGTATGAACAACTCAAGGCTCCAGATGACATGAGCTACTCCGGGTCGGAAGCTCAAGGCTCTAGATGCTATGAATAACCTAGAGTTATGAATGACATGAAAGACTCAAGATCAAGTGAGCTCAGGCCTCTAGATGCTACGAATGGCTCAGGGATTTAGTTAACATGAATGACTATGGGTCATGAGCACAAGGCTCTAGATGCTAAAAAACACTCAGAGTTGCGGATGATAAGAATGATTGACGATCCTATAAGCTTAGGCCTTTAGATTTTATGAATTTCTTAGGGTGATGGATGATATTAACGATTTTGTGTCATGAGCTCAAGCCTCTAGATGCTATGAATAGCTTAGGGTTGTAGATGACATGAACTCCAGGTCATGAGCTCAAGGCTCTAGATGCCATGAATAGTTCCAAGTTATGGTTGATCTGAATGACTCCGGGTTGTGAGCCTAGAGCTCTAAATGCTATGAACAACCCAAGGTTGTTGATGGCATTAACAACTCTAGGTCATGTGCTCAAGCCATTAGATATGAAAGACTTTAGGTTGTGAACTCAAGCCTGTAGATGCTATGCAGAACTTAAGGTTATCGAATATATGAAAGACTCTGAGTGAGCTTAGGGTTTTAGATGCTATAAGTAGCTCTAGGCTATGGTTGACATGAATGACTACTAGTCGTGAGCTCAGGGCTCTAGATGCTAGGAACAACTCAGAGCTATAATAGACATGAACAACTCTAAGTCGTGAGTTGAAGGCTCTAGATGTTATGAACAAATTAGGGCTAGGATGACTTGAAAGACTCTAAATCATGAGCTCAGGACTTTATATATTATAAATAGATCAAGGCTGATGTTGACTTGAAAGACTCCAAGTCGTGAGCTTAAGGCTTTAAATGTTCTGAGTAGCTTAGGGTTCTGATTGACACGAATGGCTCTTGGTTTTGAGCTCAAGGCTCTAGATCCTATGAATAATTAAAGGTTGTAGATGACATGAATGACTTGACATCATAAGCTTAGGCCTCTAGATACTATGAACAACTCAGGGTTGTGGTTGACATGAAAAACTCCAACCCATAATCTTAAGGCTGTAAATGCTATGAACAACTGTGGATGAAATGAACAATTCTAGCTCTTGAGCTCAGGCCTCTTGATACTATTCCTAGCTCAAGGTTGTTATTTATTTGAAAGACTCTGGATCATCAGCTCAAGGCTTTAGATGCTATAAACAACTCAAGGTTAGGGGTTGAAATGAACTACACCGGGTCATGAGCTCAGGCCTTTAGAGACTATGAATAGCTCAAGCCTATGGTTCACATGAAACACTCTAGTCATGAGCTTAGGGATTTAGATGTTATGCATAACTCAGGACTATGGTTGATATGATCGGCTCTAGATCCTGAACTCAAGGTTCTAGATGCTATGAGTAACTTTAGGATGTGGTTGACATGAACGACTATAGGTCATGAGCTCAAGGCTCTAGATGCACAACTCAGGCCTATGGTTGACATGAACAACTCCTGGTCGTGAACTTAAGGCTGTGAATGCTACGAATAACTCAGGGTTTTGGATGACATGAACAACTTTGGCTAAAGAGCTCAGGCCTCTAGATACTATTAATATATTAAGGTTGTTATTGACTTGAAAGGCTCGGAGTCGTGAGCTAATGGCTCTAGATGATATGAACAACTTAGGGTTGTCGTTGGAAATGATATAACTCGGGGTCATGAGCTCAGGGCTCTAGATCTATGATTAATTCAAGGATGTGGATATCATGAACTACTGTGGGTCATGAGCTTAGGCCTCTAGATACTATGAAGAACTCATTGTTGTGATTGACATGAACAACATTAGGACAGAACTCGGGGCTCTAGATTCTATGAACAACTTTAGGTCATGGATGACATGAATGACTCTGGCTCATGAGCTTAGGCCTCTAGATACTATGAACAACTCAGGGCTATTATTTACTTGAAAGAATCTGGGTTGTAAGCTCAAGGCTCTAAATGCTTTGAATAGCTTAAAATTGTCATTAACATGAAGAATTTCGGGTCGTGAGTTCAAGAATCTTGATGGTACAAATAATTCAGGGTTCTAGGTGACATGAACGACTCAAAGACATGACCTCAAGCCTCTAAATACTATGAAGAGCTTAGGGTTGTGGTTAACATGAACAAATCCCAGTCGTGAGCTCAGAGTCCTATCCTATGAATAGCTCTAGGCTATGGTTGACATGAATGACTATAGGTGATGAGCTCAAGACTCTAGATGCTATCGACAACTCAGAGTTATGGTTGACATGAATAACTTTAAGACATGAGCTCAGGTCTTTAGATGGTATGAATAGCTCTAGGGTACGGTTGACATGAATGACTATGGGTCATGAGCTTAAGGCACTAGATGGTATGAACAATTGAAGGTTATAATTGACATAAAAAAAACTCTAGCCCATGATCTCAAGGGTCTAAATGTTGTGAACAACTCAAGGTAGTGGATGACATGAATGACTTCGGCTCATGAACTCAAGCCTCTAGATACTATGACCAACTTAGGGCCATTATTGACTTAAATGACTTTGGGTCATGAGCTCAAGGCTTTAGATGCTATGAATAGGTCAAGGCTACAATTGACATGAATGACTCCTGTTTGTGAGCTCAGGGTTCTAGATGATATGAGCAGCTCTGGTTTGTGGTTGACATGAATGACCATGGGTCATGAGCTCAAGGCTTTAGAGGCTATGACCAGCTTGGAGCTATGGTTAACATCAACAACTCCAAGTCATGAGCTCTGGGGTCTAGATACTATGAACAACTCAAGGTTATGGATGACATGAATAACACTAGCTTAAGAGCTCAGGTCTCTAGATACTATGAAATGCTCCAGGCCTTTATTGACTTAAAAGACTCTGAGTCATGATCTAATGGCTCTAGATGAAATGAACAATTCAGTGTTTTCATTGAAATGAATGACTCAAGGTCGGGAGCTCAAGGCTCTAGCTCTTATGATTAATTCAAGGATGTGGATAACATGAACTACTCCAGGTCATGAGCTCAGGCCTATAGATATCCTGAACACCTCAGGGTTGTGGTTGACATGAACAACACCAAGTCATGAGCTTAAGGCTCTAGATTCTATGAACAACTCTGGGTTGTGAATGACATGAATGACTCTGGCTCATGAGCTAAGGTCTCTTGACTCTATGAACAACTTAGTGCTATTGTTGACTTGAAAGACTCTAGGTCATGAGCTCAAGACTCTAGATGCTTTGAATAGTTCAAGGTTGTGGTTGACATGAATAACTCCAAGTCATGATCTCAAAGATCTTAATCCTATTAATAATTCAGGGTTACAGATGACATGAACGACTCTGGGTCATGAGCTCAGGCCTCTAGATACTATGAAGAGCTTAGGGTTGTGGTTGACATCAACGAATCTAGGTCGTTAGTTTAGAGTTCTAGATGTCATGAACAACTCTGAGCTATGGTTGACATGAACAACCATAGGCCGTGAGCTCAAGAATCTAAATGCTATGAACAACTCAGAGTTGTGGTTGATATGAATGACTTCGGGTCATGAGCTCAGGTCTCTAGATGGTATGAATAGCTCTAGAGTGTGGTTGACATGAATAACCACAGGTCGTGAGCTTAGGGCACTAGATGTTATGAACAATTGAGGGCTTTGGTTAAAATGAACAACTCCAACTCGTGATCTCAAGGCTCTTGATGTTGTGAACAACTTAGGATTATGGATGGAATAAATAACTATGACTCATGAGCTCAGGCCTATTTTTGACTTGAATGACTTTGGGTCATGAGCTCAAGTCTCTAGATGCAATGAACGGGTCAGGGTTGTGGTTGACATGAATGACTCCAGCTTGTGAGTCGAGGGTTCTAGATGCAATGAATAACTCAAGGTTTTGGTTGACATGAATGACTATGGGTCATGAGTTTAGGCTCTAAATGCTCTGAACAACTTAGAACTATGGTTGACATGAACAACTTTAGGTCGTGAGCTAAGGACTCTAGATTAGTATGAACAACTCAGGGCTATAGATGATGTGAATGACTTCGACTCATGAGCTAAGGCCTCTACATACTATGAGTAGCTCAAGTTTGATATTGACTTGAAGGACTCCGAGTCGTGAGCTCAAGGCTCTAAATGTTATGAGTAGCTCAAGGCTAGGGTTAACATAAATGACTATGGGTTATGAGCTAAAGGCTCTAAATCCTATTAATAATTCAAGGCTGTGAATGACATGAACAACTCTGGGTCATGAGCACAAGCATCCTGATACTATGAACAACTTAAGGTTGTGGTTGAGATGAATGACTCCAGGTTGTGAGCTCAAGGATCTAGATGCTATTAACAACTCTGATTTTTGGATGACATGAACGACTATGGCTCATGAGCTCAAGTCTCTAGATACTATGAACAACTCAGGGTTGTTATTAACTTAAGAGACTCCAAGTCATGAGCTCAAGGCTCTAGATGTTAGGAACAACTTGGGGCTATGGTTGACATGAACGACTTTAAGCCATGATCTCAAGGTTGTAGATCCTAGGAATAATTTAGGCTTGTAGATAACTTGAACAACTCTAGTTCTTGAGCTCATGCAGTTACATACTAGGAAGAGCTTGGGGTTGTGGTTGACAAGAACGACTACATGTCATGAGGTTAGGGCTTTTGATGTTATAAACCACTAAGGGTTGTGGTTGACATGAATGACTCTAGGTCATGAGCTTAGGGCTCTAGATGTTATAAACCGCTTTAGGCTGTGATTGACATGAGTGACTATAGGTCATGAGCTCAGGGCTTTAGATACTATGAATAACTAAGGGTTGTGGTTCACATGAACGACTCTAAGTCATGAGCTTAGGGCTTTAAATGCTATGAATAACTCTGAGCTATGCTTGACATGAACTGCTATGGGTCTTGAGCTTTAGGCTTGAGATACTATGCATAGCTCAAAGCTATAATTGACATGAACGACTCCAAGTTGTGACGATAGGTCTGTAGATGCTATGAATAACTCTAGGCTACGATTGACATGAACGAATATGGGTCATGAGCTCAAGGCTCTAGATGCTATGAAAAGCTCAGGGCTAAGATTGACATGAACAACTCCAGCTCATAATCCCAAGGCTTTAGATGTTGTGAACAACTCAGGGTTGTGGATGACATGAATGACTCAAGCTCTTGAGCTCAAGCCTCTAGATACTTGATTACTACTCAAAAACTGTTATTTTGTAGCTTGTAGTTAACTCTTTTAAACACTTTTGTGTAGTAGTTATTACCTTTTAACTCAATTAGCATATTAAGTACCTTTGCAATCGTTTCTAATCAAATTGTGTTAAGTTTTGGTAGTTTTGATAGTATTTTGATCACCAAAGCAATCCAAGATTGAGGAGAGTTCTATAGAATCCATAGAAAAGCAATTGGAAGCTCATTTACATGAAGAACCCAAGCTTTGAAGCTTTATAATCCTTTGCCAAAAGCAAATCAGGAATGCAAGGAGGGAAAACAAAGAGAGAAATCTAACATGAAGAATTCAAGAGGATAGAAACTATTGGACATATTTAGAGCACTTTGTGGAGTTCATTTCATGCATACTATATGTTGTTTCGAAGCTCGGGAAGTCAGGAATCCAACGCTTCAAATGGTATGTGAATTGGAGCTGAAATGAAGGAGTTATAGCCATTGGAAGCCAATCACACCAAGTTGGCTGCGAAATCAGCCTTTGGCTGCGAAACCAGCCTTTGGTTGCGAAATGGAGACCTCAAGCTTGTGAAATTTCGCAGCCCATCTTGCTTGCCTGCGAAATCCACCTGAGTGCTTCCAGATATTTGCGACCGACTCTTTTACATTTTTTCTTCAGATATTTGTTGTTTAAATCCCTATTTTCTCCTTGTAATCCACCAATCATAGGATTCCTTAGTTAATAATTAAGAACAAAGGGTGAAAACCTCATATATATAGTTTGTAATTTTCTTGACATAGACATCTGGGGAGTTTTTTCTCGGAGACAACTTTTTGTATAGTTTAGAAAGAAGTAATATATAGAGCTTTGCTCTGTCTTACCTACTCACTTTGGTTGTATTTTGCTTACTAGCCAAACAAGCTCTGAGGATGTTTCCTCAGAGAATGAGTGGCTAGGCTTTTTGTCTCTTGGAGCAAAGGTAGTTGGGTAAGGTGCCGAATGCAAGAATTGGGTGTTTTGTTGTTTTGGCTTTTAATGAAGAGAAAGTGTGACCCGTTAATGGTTTCTATGTTTTTAGTTAACTTAAAACGCCTTTAAATCACCTAGGCCAAAACTTGGTAAGGCAAGTGATCTTCGTCCATTGAGATGCACTAGTTTATCTCTTGCGAGCCTTTGGGAGGTGAATTGAAGGTAGGATTTTCTAGAATTGCCAACACTTGGTAAGCTTTTGGACTCTAAGGAGACATCCATTAGTTATCTCTTGCGAGCTTGAGAAGGGAAATTCAAGGTTAAGGATCACCTTAAATGGTAAATGCTAGGTGAGAAGCACGAGCCATTGCAAGATGAATAAGTGAGAGGGATTTAGTGTTTGAATCCATAAAAGGGGAAGCATCTGTACCACACCGGTTAGAGAAATAACTATATGTTAATTCTCTAATGCGAGGAAAAGATTCAAGTGACCGGAACTCTGTTTTTGTATTAGGAGCCTGACCCTAGTGATCCTAAAACTCCAAGAGACTCTTTTCTTTATAAGTAATTTTCGTTACTTTATTTTAGTTAGCTTAAAACCAATCATTTTTAAACCAAAGTTTATGTTTTCTTTTGAAGCTAACCTTGCAATGAAAAAACATCAATTCAACTTTGAATTATTATCAGTTGTAAGTTGAAAACCCTTCCCAGTGAACGATCCTAGAGCCACTATGCTATGCTAGTTGAGGCTATCCTAGTACATGGTGATATAGGTTATAAATTTTGTTGATTACTCCTATCTGAGGACCAAAATCAAGGTATACCAGTTGGGCATGAAACCAAATGGCGCCTTTGCCGGGGAAGGTGCCAACTTCACAGTGATATTATCTTTTCAGAGTACTTGTGATTTTCTTTTTACTAACTCTTTTAATCGTTCTTTTACTTGTTCATATTCTAACATACCTTTAAATTTAGTTTTAGTTAATCTTAGTCTTTTTGTAGTCTTGTTTTCTTTCGTTTTCTTTTGTTTTTGTTTTTGTTACAGTTGATGCTAGTTGTGTATGCCAAATTGGATATGAGACAGTGGAGGAAGGCTTGTGAAACTTGAAACACCTCATAGCAAGGAATTGGAATTGAGGTTGAATATCATGGAATCTACACCTAAAGATCAGCATAGTCACCATGGTCACCAGGACAATCCCAATGCATTCAGATCAATGAGGGACCGCATGCATCCACCTCATATGAGTGCACCATCATGTATAGTGCCCCCTACAGAGCAGCTAGTTATTAGACCACATATTGTTCCACTTCTACCAACTTTCCATGGGATGGAGATTGAGAATCCCTATGCACATATCAAGGAATTTGAAGATGTTTGTAATACATTCCAAGAAGGAGGAGCTTCAATCGACTTGTTGAGGCTAAAGCTATTTCCTTTTACTTTAAAGGATAAAACCAAGATTTAGCTTAATTCTTTAAGGCCACGGAGTATCTGGACTTGGACTGATTTGCAAGCTGAATTCCTCAAGAAATTTTTTCCTACTCATAGAACAAATGGCTTGAAAAGGCAAATTTCAAACTTCTCAGCTAAAGAGAATGAGAAATTCTATGAGTGTTGGGAAAGATACATGGAAGCCATTAATGCTTGTCCTCACCACGGTTTTGATACATGGCTATTGGTGAGTTACTTTTATGATGGGATGTCTTCCTCAATGAAGCAACTTCTCGAGATAATGTGTGGAGGAGATTTCATGAGTAAGAATCCAGAGGAAGCCATGGATTTCTTGAGTTATGTGGCTGAAGTTTCAAGGGGATGGGATGAATCGAACAAAGGAGAAGTGGGGAAGACGAAGTCTCAACTGAATGCCTTTAGTGCTAAGGCTGGGATGTATACCTTGAATGAAGATGTTGATATGAAGGCTAAGTTTGCAACTATGACAAGAAGATTGGAGGAGCTAGAACTGAAGAAGATACATGAAGTGCAAGCTGTTGCTGAAACACCAGTGCAAGTCAAGCCATGTCTTATTTGTCAATCTTATGAACACTTGGTGGAGGAGTGCCCTACAATTCCAGCTGCTATGGAAATGTTTGGAGATTAAGCAAATGCCATTGGACAATTCAAGCCCAACAATAATGCTTCGTATGGAAATACTCACAACTCAAATTGGAGAAATCATCCAAATTTCTCTTGGAAGCCAAGAGCACCTCAGTACCAACAGCCAACTCAACCATCTCAACAAGCTTCAAATCTTGAACAAGCAATAGTGAATCTAAGCAAGGTTGTGGGAGATTTTGTTGGAGATAAAAAATCCATCAATGCTCAACTCATTCAAAGAATTGATAGTGTAGAGAATACATTGAATAAAAGGATGGATGTGATGCAAAATGACTTATCTCAGAAGATAGATAATCTCCAATACTCAATCTCAAGGCTCACTAACCTGAACACAGTGCAAGAGAAGGGTAGATTTCCTTCTCAACCTCATTAAAACCCCAAGGGTATCCATGAAGTGGAAACTCATGAAGGAGAGTCTTCTCAGGTGAGAGATGTTAAGGCCTGGATCACTTTAAGGAGTGGTAAAAAGGTTGAGCTTCCAACACCCAAGCCACATGTTGAAAAGGAAAAAGAAGAAGAGATAGAAAAGAGGGAGGAAATCAAAGGAAAGAAGAAAGATACCAGTGAAGGGAAAGATGACCATGATTCAACAGTGAATGCAAATCCGGAGAAAGTACTTATTAAGGGAGATGTGATGAAGAAACACACACCTCCACCTTTTCCTCAAGCTTTGCATAGGAAAAAGGGGATCCGAAATGCATTAGAAATTCTTGAAGTATTGAGACAAGTAAAAGTCAACATCCCATTGCTAGATATGATTAAACAAGTTCCAACTTATGCAAAATTCCTAAAGGACTTGTGTACTATCAAAAGAGGGTTGAATGTAAACAAGAAAGCCTTCTTGACTGAGCAAGTAAGTGCTATCATACAATGCAAGTCTCCTTTGAAGTATAAAGATCCGGGTTGTCCTACCATTTCAGTCATGATTGGAGGAAAAGTAGTGGAGAAAGCTTTGTTAGACTTGGGAGCAAGTGTGAATTTGCTAACATACTCTGTCTACAAGAAATTGGGACTTGGTGAATTGAAGCCAACATCAATCACTCTATCTCTAGTAGATAGACCAGTGAAAATTCCAAGGGGGGGTAATTGAAGATGTCTTAGTTCAAGTTGATAATTTCTACTATCCAGTAGACTTTGTTGTTCTTGATACAAACCCCATTGTCAAGGAAACTAATTATGTTCCTATCATCCTTGGAAGGCCATTCCTTGCTACATCAAATGGAATTATAAATTATAGAAATGGACTCATGCAACTCACATTTGGCAACATGACACTGGATCTCAATATCTTCTATATGTCCAAAAAGCTAATCACTCCGGAAGAAGAAGAAGGTCCAAAAGAGGTGTGCATTATTGACACTCTAGTGGAGGAGCATTGTAATAAGAAGATGCAAGACAAGTTGAATGAAAGTCTTGGGGATCTTGAAGAAGGGCTGCCTGAACCCTTGGATGTGCTTGCTACTCTACAAGGTTGGAGAAGGAGAGAAGAGATTCTACCTTTGTTCAATAAAGAAGAGGCACAAGAAACTGCTAAAGAAGAGACCCCAAAGCTCAATCTGAAGCCTCTGCCCATGGAGTTGAAATATACATGCTTAAAAGAGAATAAAAAATGCCCTGTTGTTATATCTTCATCTCTTACTACTCCTCAAGAGATGTCTTTACTTGAAGTTCTTAAGAGGTGTAAGAAAGCAATAGTATGGCAAATATCTTACTTGAAAGGCATCAGTCCTTTGGTTTATAAACATCATATATACATGGAAGAAGAAGCTAAACCAATTCGCCAACCTCAAAGAAGATTAAATCCTCATTTGCAAAAGGTGGTGCGAGTTGAGGTTCTGAAGCTACTTCAAGCAGGTATTATCTACCCCATATTTGACAGCCCTTGGGTGAGTCCTACTCAAGTGGTACCAAAGAAGTCAGGGATCACGGTGGTTCAAAATGAAAAGGGAGAAGAAGTTGCTACACACCTCACTTCAGGGTGGAGGGTGTGTATTGATTATAGAAAATTGAATGCTGTGACAAGGAAGGATCATTTTCCATTGCCATTTATTGATCAAGTGTTGGAGAGAGTCTCTGGCCATCCTTTCTATTGTTTCTTGGACGGTTATCCGGGTATTTTCAAATTGAAATTAATGTTGAAGACCAGGAGAAGGCCACTTTTACATGTCCATTTGGAACATATGCCTACAGAAGAATGCCTTTTGGTTTATGCAATGCACCTGCAACATTCCAACGATGTATGCTAAGTATCTTCAGTGATATGGTGGAGTGAATTATGGAGGTTTTCATGGATGATATCATCATATATGGAAGTGCATTTGAAGAATGCTTAGTCAACTTGGAAGCGGTTCTGAACAGATGCATTGAAAAGGACTTGGTGCTCAACTAGGAGAAATGCCATTTTATGGTACAACAAGGAATTGTCCTTGGCCATATCATCTCCGAGAAAGACATTGAAGTTGATAAATCAAAGGTGCAACTTATTGTCAAATTGCCATCCCCAACAAATGTAAAAGGAGTAAGGCAATTCCTTGGCCATGTAGGGTTCTATAGGAGGTTTATAAAAGATTTCTCTAAGCTTTCAAAGCCTCTTTGTGAACTTTTGGCTAAGGATGCTAAATTTGTATGGGATGAAAGATGTCAAAGGAGTTTTGATCAACTGAAGCAATTCTTGACAACTGCTCCAATAGTGAGGGCTCCTAACTGGCAACTACCTTTTGAAGTAATGTGTGATGCTAGTGACTTTGCTATAGGAGCTGTGCTTGACCAAAGAGAATATGGAAAGCCTTATGTGATCTACTATGCAAGCAAGACATTGAACGAAGCTCAAAAGAACTATACAACTACAGAGAAAGAATTGTTAGCTGTAGTGTTTGCCTTAGAAAAGTTTCATGCTTATCTAGTAGGGTCTTTCATCATTGTTTTCACTTACCATTCAGCCTTGAAGTATTTATTGACAAGGCAAGATGCAAAAGCAAGGTTGATTAGATGGATTCTCTTACTACAAGAGTTCAATCTCCAAATCAGAGATAAGAAAGGAGTGGAGAATGTGGTAGCTGACCACCTTTCAAGGTTGGCTATAGCACACAATTCCCATGTCTTACCTATTAATGATGACTTTCCAGAGGAATCACTTATGTTGCTAGAAAAAACTCCTTGGTATGCTCATATTGCTAACTGATTACTACCAAAAAGTGCTATTTTGTAGACCTAATTATAATGGTTTTAAGCACCTTTGAGTAGTAATCATATTCATTTAACCCAATTAATTCATTAAGGTCCTTAGTAATTGGTTTTAACCATTTTTGTGGCAGGTTTACATGTTTTTATCAGCTTATGAATCGATTCAAGCATGCCAAATGATGGAGGAGTTACTTGGACAAGTTAAAGCAAGGATTTTGGACGTTTACAAGCTTGAATTTCAAGTGGAAACACGAGCACAAGCAAAGAGAAGCAAAGAGGAAAAGCAAGCAAAGTGAAAAGAAGCAATGAGGACAGCAGCTGCAGTCTTCTTTCGCACTTTTGGAGCACTTCCCGAAGTCCAATTTTTACATGCCATATACCATTTTAAAGCTCTTGAAGTCAAGAATCCAACGCTTCAAACCGTGCACGATTTGGAGCTGAAATGAGGAAGATATGGCCTTCGGAAGCAAACTGCTCCAGGTTATGCGAAAATTTCGCATTCCACAAGAGGTTATGCGAATTTCGCATTCAGTTCGCATTCAGTTCGCATAACCCATGCGTGTTGCGAATTTTGCTCTGTTCTGCCGACTCCACTTTAGATATTTTCCTTTGTATTTTGTGATGTAATTTCCTTTCTTATCCTTGTAACTAACCAATCATAAGCTTTTGCAATTGTAAAGACTATATAAGGGGTAGAAATCACCTCTTGAACAGATATTAGAGAATATAGAATATATTACGTTTTACATTTAGAATATTTACAGAGCTCTCCCGTTTCTATTTTTCTTAGTAGCCAAACAGCCTCTAAGGGCTTTTCCTCAGAGGATGATTGGCTAAAACTTTTAGTTTCTCAAAGTATGGATGTTATGTGATGGCTTGGATGCAATCCCATGGAAATTTCTAACACCCGGAAGGTAAGGTAGACGTTTTTCATTAAAGGTTCATTAATGCAAAGTTTGGTTTTTATTTCCTTTGGACAACTTCCAACGGCCAATACTTGATAAGCTTTTGGATTTCTATCCATTAGTTATCTCCTACGAGCTATTGGAAGGTGAGGTTTTCAATTCCAAGTTTTGTATTAATCCATTAGAACCAATTTCAAATGGCCATTGAAAGGTGAGTTTATCACTTGGAATGACTTTGAGTTGCCAATATTTGGTAAGCTTTTGGCTTTAGACCATTAGTTATCTCTTACGAGCCATTCAAAGGAAGTCTAAGGTGAATAACCATTGATGAAATTCACTACCATCTATTTTGTCATTTTAAAGGATTAAAACTTGATTTGCTAAATCCATACCGGTTCGGGAAGCAAGCATCACCATAGTTGCAACCCCAACGCGAGGAGCCTATCCTGAGATTTCCAATTTGCATAAGAGCCAGAGCATAGCTATCCTATCTTTGAGAAACTTGTTTTTACACCCTTTCATTTTAGTCTTTAATGTTAGCTTAGATTAGTTTAAATCTTTCTAAACATTTACATCTTCTTTTAAAGCTAACATCCATAAGAAAATCACCTATTTTCCTAATTTGAATATCACTTGTGTTTGCGAAAACCCTTCCCAAAGGAACGATCCTAGAACCACTATGCTATAGTAGCTTGGCTACTTTAGTAATAGTATTCAAGGTATAAATTTTGTTGATACGCCTTTAAAGCTAAGCTACCATGAGTCGCATCAAATGGCGCCGCTGTTAGGGAAGGTGCCACAAGCACGGTGAAGCAACCATTAAGGGTAACTTGTGATCTTCATCACAAGTTTGGTGAGTTTTCTTATAATTTTTTTTTAGTTTAGTTTTTATTTAGCTAAATTTTTTTTTTTTTTTCTCTTTTCTTTTATTTTTGTTTTAATTTCAATTTGTGCATTCCTTGTTGGATTCGAGACCAAGAGGGAATCCTGGTACAAGTTGAAGAAAAGCACCTTAGTTGAATATCATTTTTTTTAGAAATGGAGATTCCACATGAAGATCAAAGCTCTCATTATGATCATGAGAAGGACAAATTTGCATACCTATCCATGAGGGATCGGATTGAGTTAGGGAAAAGGCAAGTTCAACAAAGCCAATGGGGGTAGTAAGTATGCCTTGAATGAAGACATAAGCATGAAGGCAAAGCTAGCATCTATGGCTAGAAGGATAGAGGAGTTTGAATTGAGGAATGTGCATACTGAAGCACAACCACAAGCCATGCCAACTTCATTTGAGTATATAAACCATCCCAACCTTACAACCCAACCTCAACCTCAATCATCAATGAGTACATCTTCATTGGAGCAAGCCATTTTGAAGATAAGCAAAGTCATGGAGGACTTTGTAGGTGAGCAACAAAAGATCAACTCTCATCTTAATGAAAAGATTGATAATATGGAGAGTTCAATGAATGTAAGAATGGAGGGGGTTTATAATGATCTATCACAAAGGATAGAAAAAGTTCAAGACTCCATTGAGAAGCTCACCAATCTCGACATAGCAAGGGGGAAAAGGAAGCTTCCTCCTCAACCCCACCATAACCTTCAAGGAACCAATGCAAAAGAGATCAAGGAAAGTGTTGATGATCGACACTTTGGTGGGGGATTGCTATGACAACTCTATGGACCAACCTTCCATTGAAAATCATAAGGTTCAAGATGACAAAGGGTTACTTGAACCCTTTAAAGCATCCACTTCTCTAGGGAAGAGAAGAGAAATGAATTCCCTTGGACCAAATGGGAAGGATGCCAATTTTGTTTGGGATCCAGGGGGAATTCAAGATGAAGTGGGTGTGTGAGTGAGGATGAGCTAAATAGTTCATCTTCTTTTTTGGGGTACATGCTATCAGCTTCATTTAAATTCTATGTTTTTTTTTTATTTATGCATATATTAGTTTGAATTTTTAGCTTTAATTTAGTTTTAATATGTTTTTAAGATGAGTTTTGAAGTGTTCATGCAGGTAGGAAAGCTTGAAGAATGAAATTATGGTGAAAACAAGGGAAAATGGTGAAAGCAAGGCAAAACAGGGAGAAAAAACCAAGTTTCAGCCATTTTCGCACAACACTTCCTGTTATGCGAAATTTTCGCATAACACACCCCCTAATGCGAAAATGCTTTTGTACCAATTTTCAAAAATGCATGCTCTCGGTCCCTTCTAAAATCCCTTATGCGAATTTCACAGGAATGCGAACCATATGCGAATTCGTTTTTGGGACAAATTTTCAAAACCATGCTCTCTGTCTTGGTATTCCACAGGAATGCGAAATTCGCATTTCCTCTTTAAAGGCCGTGGTTCTCATCTTCAAATGCTAAGGTTCTTCTTCATTTCTCTCAACAAATCCATCCCTTAACCAATTTCAGCCCTGTACTTACCAATCCAAAACCTCAAGCTAAGCATTCAAGCCACGTTTTCTTCAAAGAGAACCCATGGCCGCCGGGTAGAGGAGCTCCAATTTTAAAAATTTCTTCATGAAAAAGCTCCAATTTCCAAGCCTATTCACCATGAAAAATCCTTTTCTTACCTTAGCCAAAGATTTCCCACCCTCAAAAGCCAAAAATTTCCACAATTTGAATGACCTTCAAAACATCAAGTGGGCGTGTGAATAGTGCAAATGCGAAAATTTCGCATTCCACCATGTGAATAGTGCAAAATGCGAAATTCGCATTACCTTCCCCCATATGCGAAATTTTCGCATTCCACCTTGTGTTATGCGAAATTCGCATAACACCCCCCTTGTGCGAATTTTTCGCACCACCCTTCCCTTGTGTGAATTTTTGAGCTTCTTCATTCCTACCCTCTCCAATCCCGACCCTTTGAGCCTTGTCCTCAGTAGCTCAAAGTGGGGCCCACTCATCATTTTTGTAAATATTTAGTATAAATTCCTCTCTCATTCAATTTTTGAATTTTGAAACAGGTGGTTTACCTTCTCAACTCCAAGTCCACATCACATGAGGTACCACTTCCTTCCTCCTTATTTTCGATTCAAACATTGAGGACAATGTTCATCTCGGTTGGGGGGAGAGATGAGGAAGGAAGTATTAGTTTAAATTTTTATCATACTTAGTTAATTTAGCTACTTTTTGTTTAAATTTTAAATTTTTTTTTTTTTTTGCTTTAAACTCCATGGATATTAAGGATTAACTCTCAAAATTAAATGAGAGAAGTCGAGCTTCAACTTGATTACATGAGTCTTAGAGTTTGTATTATGCTCTTCTATAAGTTGATGAATTGTTGAAACTCCCATTGCATGCAAACTTATCTCTTCCACCCTAAGCTTTTCGCACACACATACATTAGATTCCGGTTATAAGATGTGAAACTATCTCACCCTCTAAGCTTGAGAAATCATAATTTGACACCTTCAACCTCTCTTTAATAGTGTTGGGACACCTCATAAAGACCAATGAGTCTTTGAAAAAAATAGAAAAAAGAAAAAGAAAAAGAAAAAGAAAAAATATATATAGAATAAACTTCTTTGCTTGCCTTGAAACCTGAGCATGGTCCGAAGGGGTGGCGAAAGCCTTTAAAGCCTGGTGCCCTAAGCCTTTATTGGTTGGGAGTCACCGATCCTCTGCTTGTTACATGGGTGAATTGGTTAAGTTTAGTAAGTGAAAAGAATTGTGAATAAGAGGTGCGTTCCTAGCCTATCAAGAGATGGTTAATTTTGCTAAGCTTAAAGAAAGACTTAGGTTGGGGGGAGATGATAGTTATCCATACTATACTCGGAAGCTAATCACATTAACACTTAGCTTTTAGTGGAAGGATTTGATTTGGATCTTTTGAGAGTGGAAATTCTTTTGATGCTTAAACTTGCATAATATCCATTCTTTGTACTCTATGATCAAGTGAATGCTTTGACAACTCTTATTATAGGTTGAGTTTCACATCCTTATTGATCCATGGATGTCCATCATGCCACTCATATCATTTTTTGGAGTGATTTGCATGATCCCTTTTATGTATATTATTATAGTTTACTTAGTTTTTATCTCCTCCATTGCTAAGGGACTAGCAATGAGTCGGTTGGGGGTGTGATTACTACCAAAAAGTGCTATTTTGTAGACCTAATTATAATGGTTTTAAGCACCTTTGAGTAGTAATCATATTCATTTAACCCAATTAATTCATTAAGGTCCTTAGTAATTGGTTTTAACCATTTTTGTGGCAGGTTTACATGTTTTTATCAGCTTATGAATCGATTCAAGCATGCCAAATGATGGAGGAGTTACTTGGACAAGTTAAAGCAAGGATTTTGGACGTTTACAAGCTTGAATTTCAAGTGGAAACACGAGCACAAGCAAAGAGAAGCAAAGAGGAAAAGCAAGCAAAGTGAAAAGAAGCAATGAGGACAGCAGCTGCAGTCTTCTTTCGCACTTTTGGAGCACTTCCCGAAGTCCAATTTTTACATGCCATATACCATTTTAAAGCTCTTGAAGTCAAGAATCCAACGCTTCAAACCGTGCACGATTTGGAGCTGAAATGAGGAAGATATGGCCTTCGGAAGCAAACTGCTCCAGGTTATGCGAAAATTTCGCATTCCACAAGAGGTTATGCGAATTTCGCATTCAGTTCGCATTCAGTTCGCATAACCCATGCGTGTTGCGAATTTTGCTCTGTTCTGCCGACTCCACTTTAGATATTTTCCTTTGTATTTTGTGATGTAATTTCCTTTCTTATCCTTGTAACTAACCAATCATAAGCTTTTGCAATTGTAAAGACTATATAAGGGGTAGAAATCACCTCTTGAACATATATTAGAGAATATAGAATATATTACGTTTTACATTTAGAATATTTACAGAGCTCTCCCGTTTCTATTTTTCTTAGTAGCCAAACAGCCTCTAAGGGCTTTTCCTCAGAGGATGATTGGCTAAAACTTTTAGTTTCTCAAAGTATGGATGTTATGTGATGGCTTGGATGCAATCCCATGGAAATTTCTAACACCCTAAGGTAAGGTAGACGTTTTTCATTAAAGGTTCATTAATGCAAAGTTTGGTTTTTATTTCCTTTGGACAACTTCCAACGGCCAATACTTGATAAGCTTTTGGATTTCTATCCATTAGTTATCTCCTACGAGCTATTGGAAGGTGAGGTTTTCAATTCCAAGTTTTGTATTAATCCATTAGAACCAATTTCAAATGGCCATTGAAAGGTGAGTTTATCACTTGGAATGACTTTGAGTTGCCAATATTTGGTAAGCTTTTGGCTTTAGACCATTAGTTATCTCTTACGAGCCATTCAAAGGAAGTCTAAGGTGAATAACCATTGATGAAATTCACTACCATCTATTTTGTCATTTTAAAGGATTAAAACTTGATTTGCTAAATCCATACCGGTTCGGGAAGCAAGCATCACCATAGTTGCAACCCCAACGCGAGGAGCCTATCCTGAGATTTCCAATTTGCATAAGAGCCAGAGCATAGCTATCCTATCTTTGAGAAACTTGTTTTTACACCCTTTCATTTTAGTCTTTAATGTTAGCTTAGATTAGTTTAAATCTTTCTAAACATTTACATCTTCTTTTAAAGCTAACATCCATAAGAAAATCACCTATTTTCCTAATTTGAATATCACTTGTGTTTGCGAAAACCCTTCCCAGTGAACGATCCTAGAACCACTATGCTATAGTAGCTTGGCTACTTTAGTAATAGTATTCAAGGTATAAATTTTGTTGATACGCCTTTAAAGCTAAGCTACCATGAGTCGCATCACTAACTATCTAGTTACTAGTGAAGTTCCAAGTGAGTGGAAAGCACAAGACAGGAAGTACTTATTTGCAAAGATTCATGCTTATTATTGGGAAGAACCTTTCATTTTCAAGTATTGTGTAGATCAAATAATAAGGAAGTGTGTCCCTGAAGAAGAGCAACAAGGAATCCTCAGTCATTGCCATGAGAGTGCACGTGGAGGCCACTTTGCCTCCCAGAAAACAACCATGAAGGTGTTGCAAGCAGGGTTTAGTCGGCCATCACTCTTTAAAGATGCCCACACAATGTGTAGGAGCTGTGATAGATGCCAAAGGCTTGGGAAGCTTACACGAAGAAATCAAATGCCTATGAACCCCATTCTAATAGTTTATCTCTTTGATGTTTGGGGCATTGACTTCATGGGACCTTTCCCAATGTCTTTTGGCAACTCTTATCTCTTGGTGGGGGTGGACTATGTTTCTAAATGGGTTGAGGCAATCCCCTGTAAACACAATGATCACAGGGTGGTTCTCAAGTTTCTCAAAGAGAACATCTTCTTAAGATTTGGAGTGCCCAAGGCCATAATCAGTGATGGAGGTACTCATTTTTGCAACAAGCCTTTTGAAACCCTATTAGCCAAGTATGGGGTGAAGCATAAAGTAGCTACACCTTATCACCCTCAGACTTCCGGGCAAGTTGAGCTAGCAAATAGGGAAATCAAGAATATATTGATGAAGGTGGTGAATACGAGCAGAAGAGATTGGTCTATTAAGCTCCATGATTCACTATGGGCATATAGAACAGCTTACAAGACTATTCTTGGCATGTCTCCCTATCGCCTAGTCTATAGCAAAGCATGCCATCTCCCTGTGGAAGTTGAATATAAGGCTTGGTGGGCAATCAAGAAGGTAAACATGGACTTGATCAGAGCCGGGGCAAAGAGGTGCTTAGACCTTAATGAGATGGAGGAATTAAGAAATGATGGCTACATCAATTCCAAAGTTGCAAAACAAAGGATGAAGAGGTGGCATGATTAGTTAATCTCCAATAAAGAATTCTGGAAAGGACAAAGAGTCTTACTCTATGACTCAAGGCTCCATATCTTTCCTGGGAAGCTGAAGTCAAGGTGGATAGGCCCTTTCATTATTCACCAAGTGCATCTCAATGGAGTGGTGGAATTACTGAATTCCAATAACACTAACACCTTTAAAGTCAATGGCCATCGTCTCAAACCATTCATCGAGCCATTCAAGCAAGATAAGGAGGAAATCAACCTCCTTGAGCCATAGAAATCCTAATAAAAAAGGGGTTAGATGGACTTGGTCTCACCAAAGTCCATATTTTTTGTTTAATTTTGCTAGTTTAAGAGCTTTATTAATTGTTTTGATTTTAATTTTGGTCTTAATTTATGTTATTTTTATGTAACTTAAACTTTTTGAATGATCTAATTTAGGAGGAATTGCAAAAGAGGTGAAGGAAGGTCTCAGGGAGCCAAAAGGAGCTCAAAAGCAAGAAATTTTAGTGGCCTGCGAAATTTCGTAGCCCAAAATAGCCCCCTACGAAAACGGCCATCCTCTGCGAAATAATTTCGCAACCAAAAGGGACTCACTGTGAAATCAAGGGTTTACTGCGAAATGAGCCCTCCTCTGTGAAAATTTTCGTAGTTGCGAAACCACCATTTGGCACACGAGTGCCATTTCCTAGCCCAAGCCTCCATTTCGCAGCTACGAAACACCCCTTTGGCACACGAGTGCCATTTCGCAGCCCCACCCTCTCATTTCGCAACTGTGAAATGGGCTGCAAAAATGGGCCTTCGCTGCGAAATGCCCCTTCTCTATGAAAAATCCCAACCGTCACTTGGCTTCTAATTTAACTTTTTAAATTCCATTTTTTCACTTTACACCAGTCATTTGCCTTGCGAAACCCTCCCTTTGGTGTGAAATAAAAGCCAAGCCAGAGCACCATTTCCAAAGGACCTCCATCTGAGCCCAAGCCATGGACGCACCTCCGGCCACCCTCTCTCAAACATCTCTGAGTCAGCCATGGCAAAAACCCGAGGAGCCAAGACCTCATCTCCTTCAGGCTGCCCCAGAGCACCAAGAGTGGCCCTTGTGCAAGGCTCCATGATTGAGCCTTCACAGCCACTTGCCGTCCCACCTTCAATAGAGGGCGCACCTCTAAGTTCTCCTTTGAGGTGATATGAGACGAGGAGACCACCCACCACACCCAAGGTAAGCTCCTCTCGTGCCAATAAGTCAGCTAGCCATCCCCCTAAGAAGAAAGCAAGGATATCAGCTCCAGTTGAGCCATTAGAGCCTTCATCCGAGCCTCAGCCGCCTGCCATAGAGTCTCAGATTCCCTCTAGGATGACTCCTGAGGTGGTTATCAGGCGGCCCATGGTCACTCAGCCACCCATTGAGGGTAACTTAGATTGTCGGGTTAGGCCATTCCACTCCGAGCTTTGCTTTGACAGAGATACCTTCAAGCTTCAGCCAAGAGCTCAGAGATTCATTTCATCTGCTGCAGAGGTATCATTTGGAGCACTTGATGACTCCTAGGGATTTCTTCTATCCCCGTGTAGCATTAGACTTTTATCAGTCTATGACTATACATCGCGTCCAGGATCCTACTATCATCCACTTCACCATTGACGAACGCCATGGTATCCTGGGAGCCAGACATATAACAGAGGCCCTACGCATTCCCTATGAGCCAGCACATCCAAAGGATTATCGAGTGTGGGCTCATCCTTCCCAGAGTGACATGGTTCATATTCTGTCCAAAAGGGCATCCACACGCCTGTATCTGTTGAGGAAGGAGCTCCATCCCAGAATGTTCTTTATAGATGCACTCCTGCGCCACAACATCTATCCACTTCAGCATATGGTGCAGAGGAGAGGAGCTTTGCTGAGGCATTGTTCAGGATATTAGAGGGATTCTTCTTTGGCCCTCATCATCTCATCATGGTCGCTTTTCTTTACTTTGAAGAGAAGGTCCATAGGAAAAAGCTACTGAGAGCGGATGCCATTCCACTTATATTCCTGAGATTGCTATGTCGGATCTTGGAGCATTTGGGATATCCATCTGAGCCTCAGCTTGAGTGTAGACGTATTTGTCGAGAGATATTCACTCTCGACAAATGGACGAGTATGACAGCTTATGATGTAGAGCCAGGAGCCCCAGGCTGGACCTGAACATCCAGAGATTCGGCAGCCAGAGCGTCCAGATGAGCCACAACCGGTTGAGTTACCTGCGGACATGAGAGCACCTGCCCCTACAGTGCCCTTTATAGGACCTATGCCTGAGGTTGCACCTTCTGCTCCTCCTACCGTACCAAGGACTCCGCCAGTTACACCAGCTACATCCGAGCCTCCTCATCCGTCTGAGTCGAGTATAGCCATATCTAGTTCAGAGTTCAGAGGCCTATGTCACACTTTGCAGACATTGACCGCTACCCAGAGCATCCCAACTCAGCAGATGACAGCTATACGTCCCCATTAGGTTCAGATTATCGCCACCCAGACCCAGCATACTGCCATTCTTAGGCAGATACAGCAGCACCTGGGTATTCTACCGCCTCCTGAGCACGCTATTCCTATCCCATCAAAGCCTAAAGATCCATCATAGGGCCTTCCTCTAGCAGAGCAGACTATGCCCCCAAAGGAGACGACTACAGGAGATATAGAGCCATCCATCCCGAGCATTCCGACCTCTACAGTTGAGCCATCATCTCCACATGATCCTCTCACCACCATCTGATCATTTACCTAGTTTCTTTTCTGTATTTCTTTACTGTAGTAGAACTTATAATCCCATGTTTTTTATGTTTTATATATTGGGATTGGTTGTATTACTTATTTTGCTCTATAGTGTACTTTCTTGAAGTAATACATATCTATCATTTTTTTTAGTATTCTTAGAATAATTTTATTTTAATTCCTCTACTCATATCTTTTATTGTTTTTGAAACATGTGGTTTCTCCTATTCTACTCGAACTTCATATCACTCAGGAGGTACCACTTCCTCCCTGTAATTTCAATCGCTCTTGCCACATTGAGGACAATGTTCAGCTTGGTTGGGGGGGAGAGAAAGATGAGGAAGGAAGTTTTAATTATTAATGCTAAGTTATTTTGGTAATTTAGTTGATTTTTGCTTAATTTTTTAAAATCTTTTGAAGTTTTTATTCTACTCTCCATGGTTTTTTTTTGGAAAAATTCTTAAAATAAAATGAGAGAAATTGAATTTTTGTTTTTCACTTGACTTAGAGTTTGTATTATGCTTATTAAAGTTGATGAATTGTTGAAACTTCTATTGAATTCAACCTTAGTTCTTCCACTTTAAGCTATTCACACACTATGCACACTAGGTTCCGATTATAAGATGAAAAACTATTTCCCTCTTGACTTAGGAAAATTTTAGATTTGGTACCTTTGACCTCATTTAATAGTGTTGGGACACCTTATAAAAGGCCAATGAGCCTTTGAAAAAAGAAAGAAAGAAAAATGTTTGCTTGCCTTGAAATCCGAGCAAGGTTTGAGGGGTATATGGTGAAAATCTTTAAAACCTGGTGCCTTAAGCCTTCATTGGTTGGGAGTCACCGACCTCAATGCTCGTCACAAGGGTGAATAGGTGGAATTTAACATACTGTAGGTGCTTGGGCATTAAAATTCATTCTTAAACGTTCGGGGTAAAATCCGAGGAGTTAGTGGTTGAAAGATCCTTAAAGCTTGATGCCCTAAACCTTAATTGGTTGGTATTCATCGATGGACCCCCGTTACATGGAAAATTTAGAAAAGAATACCTTTAAGCCTTGTACTCCTACAATGAAAAAAATTTGTGAAACAAAAGGGTGCGTTCTTAGCCTATTAAATTTTGTCAGTTTTCTAAATGTTGAAAAAGAACTAGGTTGGGGGGAGAGATTAGTTTAGCATACTATATTCGGAAACCATCAAGTAACACTTAGATTTTTGTTGAAGAGTTAGGATTGGACCTTTGGGAGTGGAAATGATTTTAAAGCTTCAATTTGCATAATGTCTTCTCTTTATGAATTGTGATTAGGCAAGGTATTTGATAACTCTTGTTGAAATTTGAGTTTTATATCTTTAATGTTCCATGTGAGAGTAAGATCATCATGCCACTTGAAAATTTTTTGAAGTGATTAGCATGATTTTTTAAATTATAGTACTGTTTATTTTTCTTTTTCTCTCCTTCATTGCTAAGGGACTAGCAATATGTCGGTTAAGGGGAATGATTACTACTAAAAAAGTGTTATTTTGTAGCTTGTAATTAACTCTTTTAAACACTTTTGAGTATTAGTTATTACCTTTTAACTCAATTAGCATATTAAGTACCTTTGCAATCGTTTCTAATCAAGTTGTGTTAAGTTTTGGTGTTTTTGATAGTATTTTGATCACCAAAGCAATCCAAGATTGAGGAGAGTTCTATAGAATCCATGGAAAAGCAATTGGAATCTCATTTACATGAAGAACCCAAGCTTTGAAGCTTTATAATCCTTTGCCAAAAGCAAATCAGGAATGCAAGGAGGGAAAGCAAAGAGAGAAATCTAACATGAAGAATTCAAGAGGACAACAACTTTTGGACATATTTGGAGCACTTTCTGGAGTCTATTTCAAGCATACTATATGTCGTTTCAAAGCTCGGGAAGTCAGGAATCCAACGCTTCAAATGGTGTGCGAATTCGAGCTGAAGTAAAGGAGTTATAGCCATTGGAAGCCAATCGCACCAAGCTGGCTGCGAAATCAGCCTTTGGCTACGAAACCAGCCTTTGGCTGCAAAATGGAGACCTTCAGCTTGCGAAATTTCGTAGCCCATCTTGCATGCCTGCGAAATCCACCTGAGCGCATCCAGATATTTGTGACCGACTCTTTTACATTTTTTCTTCAGATATTTGTTGTTTAAATCCCCATTTTCTCCTTGTATCCACCAATCATAGGATTCTTTAGTTAATAAGTAAGAAGAAAGGGTGAATAACCTCATATATATAGTTTGTAATTTTCTTTATACACACATCTAGGGAGTTTTTTCTCGGAGACAAATTTTTGTATAGTTTAGAAAGAAGTAATATATAGAGCTTTGCTCTGCCTTACCTACTCACTTTGGTAGTATTTTGCTTACTAGCCAAACAAGCTCTAAGGATGTTTCCTCAGAGAATGAGTGGCTAGGCTTTTTGTCTCTTGGAGCTAAGGTAGCTGGGTAAGGTGCCGAATGTAAGAATTGAGAGTTTTGTTGTTTCAGCTTTTAATGAAGAGAAAGTGTGACCCGTTAATGGTTTCTATGTTTTTAGTTAACTTAAAACGCCTTTAAATCACCTAGGCCAACACTTGGTAAGGCAAGTGATCTCCGTCCATTGCGATGCACTAGTTTATCTCTTGCGAGCCTTTGGGAGGTGATTTGAAGGTAGGATTTTCTAGAATTGCCAACACTTGGTAAGCTTTTGGACTCTAAGGAGACATCCATTAGTTATATTTTGCGAGCTTGAGAAGGGAA
This sequence comes from Vitis amurensis, assembly GCA_037355405.1. Lineage (NCBI taxonomy): Eukaryota > Viridiplantae > Streptophyta > Magnoliopsida > Vitales > Vitaceae > Vitis > Vitis amurensis. The sequence goes on from CM074694.1 coordinate 18,695,603, forward strand.
ATTCAAGGTTAAGGATCACCTTGAATGGTAAATGCTAGGTGAGAAGCACGAGCCATTGCAAGATGAATCAGTGAGAGGGATTTAGTGTTTGAATCCATAAAAGGGGAAGCATCTGTACCACACCGGTTAGAGAAATAACTATATGTTAATTCTCTAATGCGAAGAAAAGATTCAAGTGATCGGAACTCTGTTTTTGTATTAGGAGCCTAACCCCAGTGATCAACTCCAAGAAAGACTTTTCTTTATAAGTAATTTCCATTACTTTATTTTTAGTTAGCTTAAAACCAATCCTTTTTAAACCAAAGTTTATGTTTTCTTTTGAAGCTAACCTTGAAATGAAAAAGCATCAATTCAACTTTGAATTATTATTAGTTGTAAGTTGAAAACCCTTCACAGTGAACGATCCTAGAGCCAGTATGCTATGCTAGCTGAGGCTATCCTAGTACATGGTGATATAGGTTATAAATTTTGTTGATTACTCCTATCTAAGGACCAAAATCAAGGTACACCAGCTGGGCACGGAATCAATACTATGACCAGCTCTAGGTTGTTATTGACTTGAATGTCTTTGGGTCTTGAGGTTAAGGCTCTAGATGCTATAACCAACTTAGAGTTGGGATTGAAATGAACGACTCGAGGTCATGAGGTACAAGCTCTAGATCCTATGAATAATTCAGGGTTGTGGATGACATGAACGACTCTAGGTCATGAGATAAGTCCATTAGATACTTTGACTAGCTGAAGGCTATTATTGACTTGAAAGACTATGGGTTTGGAGCTCTAAGTTCTACATCTATGAACAACTCAGGGTTATTATTAATATGATTGACTCCAGGTCATGAGCTTAGGGCTTTAGATGCTATGAACAACTCAGGGCTATTAATGACATGAACAACTTCAGGTCATGAGCTCAAGGCTCTAGATGCAATGGATAGAGCTGCGATCAACATGAAATACTCCTGGTCTTAAGCTCAGTGCTTTAAAAACAATTAATAACTTAGAGTTGTGGATGATATGATGGCTCAGTATCCTATAAGCTCACAGCTCAAGATGCTATGAACTACTAAAGGTTATGGATGATATGAACGATTCTTCATTATGAACTCAAACCTTTAGATACTATGAATAACTTAGGGCTATGGATGACATGAACAATTCCTGGTCATGAGCTCAAAGCTCAAAATATTAAGAATAGCTCAAGACTGTGGTTGACATAAACAACTCTAAGTCATGAGCTCAGGGCTTTTGATATTATGAATTGCTCAAAGTTGTGATTGAGATGGGGCATTTTGGGTCATGAGCTTAGGGCTTTGGATGCTACAAACCGCTCAGGGCAGTGGATGACATGAGTTACTCCAGATCATGAAGTAAAGGTTATGGATGCTATGAACAACCTAGAGTTGTGAATGATATGAACGACTCATAATCCATGAGCTCGAGCCTCTAGATGCTATGAATTGCTCAAGGCTTTGGTTAACATGAACGACTCTAGGTTGTAAGCTCAAGGCTTTAGATGCTATGAATAGCTTAGAGTTATGGATGATATGAACGACTTTGGATTCTGTCAGCTTAGGCCTCTAAATACTATGAACCGCTTAGGGTTGTGGATGATATAAATGATTCTACATCATTAGCTCACGCCTCTAAGTGCTATGAATACCTTAGTGTTATGGATGACTTGAACAACTCTTGGTCATGAGCTCAGAGTTCTAGATATAATCAATAACTCCTTGCTTTAGTTGAGATGAACAACTCTTGAGTTATGAGCTTAAGGCTCCAGATGCTATGAATAGCTCAAGGTTGTCGTTGACAGCTTAGGGCTGTGAGCTCAGAGCTTTAGATGTTATGGACAGCTCAGGCCTATGGTTGACATGAATGACTCTAAGTTGTGATCTCAGGGCTCTAAATACTATGAATAACTCAAGGTTATGGAAGACAAGAATGACTCCGGGAGATGAGCTTTGGCCTCTAGATACTATGAACAACTCAGGTTGTGGTTGACATGAAAGACTCTAGGACATGAGCTCAGGCTTCTAGATGTTATGACCAACTTAGGGTTTTTGATGACATGAAAACTCCAGGTCATGAGCTTAGAGGTCTAAATATTATGCACAACTTAGGTTTGTTGATGTCATGAAAGACTCTAGGTGAGGAGCTCAGGGATTTAGATGCTATGTATAACTCAGGGTTATGGGTGACATGAACAACTATGGATCAAAAGCTTAGGGCTCTATGATAACCCGACTCATGGTAGCTTGGCATGTAAGGGTATCAACAAAATTTATACCTAAGATCCTTACACTAAAGTAGCAAAGCTACTATAGTATAGTGGCTCTAGGATCGAACACTGGGAAGGGTTTTTACTTTAACTAGTGAAGTTCAGAGGATGGAGTGAACTTTTCTTAATAAAAATTAGGTTAAGATTAAAACATAAAAAGATGAAGGTGTTGTAACTAAACTAACATAAAAATTGGTTAAAAGATGGAAAAAGAAGTTTCTCAAAGCTTTGGATAGCCATGCTTTGGCTCTTATGCAAATTGGAAATCTCAGGATAGGCTCCTCGCGTTGGGGTTGCAACTATGGTGATGCTTGCTTCCCGAACCGGTATGGGTTTAACAACTGAGTTTTAATCCTTGAAAACTTACAAAAAGGGTAGCTGAGCCTCATAAATGCTCTTTTAATGATATAGGTCATCTCCTCGACTTGCAATACAATGGCTCGTAGGAGATAACTAACGAACGTCAGTGGATCTAACAATAAGAATCCACTGAGACCAAAAGCTTATCAAGTATTGGCCATTCAAAGTAAGTCAGAGGGATCAAAAGCTTTACTTTGAATGAAAACATTTATGGTGCTCAACTACTTACATTCATGGCTTGGAAATCTCCATCCTGACACGGGAGCTTCACATGGCATCCATTACTTCAAGAAACTAAAAGGTTTTAGCCTCTCATCCTTGGGGATTTCATCCTCCAAGGATGTTTGGCTACTAAGAAAATAGAAAATATAAGAGAGAAAAAGAAAACAAAAGAGATCTCTGTATTTCACTAAGTAACTAATTTACATTGATCTCCTGGAGAAAGCTCCCCCGAAAAGATAGAAAGCTCCCCGAAAGATACATTTTCAGTGATTACAAGAGAATTTATATAGGAAGGTAATTTTACCCTTCCTTGGATACTTCCTAGCTAAGGAATTACATGAGTGGTTGAATACAAGGAGAAAATGGAAATTTAAACACAAAAATATCAGAAGAAAAAAGAGTCGGCAAAAATATCCAATTTTCGCACGCTGAGTTCCAATTTCGCATGTTGGTTTGAGGTGTGCGAAATTTTCGCACAGTGGACTGAGGATTTCGCACCTTAAACAGTGGTGTGCGAAATTGTCCCTCAGCTTGATGCAGCTGTCTTCCGAAGGCCATATCTTCCCCATTTCAGCTCCAAATCGTACATGGTTTGAACCGTTGGATTCTTGACATTCTGAGCTTTGAAATGGTATAAAGAATGCAGAAAATGGACTTCGGGAAGTGCTTCAAAAGTGCAATGAAAGACTGCAGCTGTGTCCCCTGTTTTCATCCCCTGTTTTCTTCTTCTTCATTGTTCTTTCCTTGTATTCTTGGAACGACTAAGGCAAAGGATTATGAGGCTCCATAGCTTGATTTCTTCATAAATCTAAGCTTTCAAAAGCTTTTCCAAGAACTATATATAGCTCTCCCTCATTCTTAAATTGCTTTGGTGAGCATAAAGCTATCAAAAAGCACCAAAACTTAACACAATTGTTAGAAATCTGATTGCAAGGGTCCCTAACATGTTAATCGGGTTAAAAGGTAATAATTACTACTCAAGGGTGTTTAAAAGAGCTAATTACAAGCTACAAAATAGCATGTTTTGAGTAGTAATCACTCTAGATACTATGGACAACTGAGTGTTGTGGTTGACATGATTGACTCCTAGTCATGAGCTTAGGGCTCTAGATGCTATGAATAGCTCAAGACTGTGGATGATAAGAGATACTTTAGGTTGGGAGCTCAAGGCTCTAAATGCTATAAACAACTCAGAATTATTGATGAAATTAAGGACTCAGGATCCCATGAGCTTAGGCCTCTAGATGCTATGGACCACTTAAGGTTGCAGATTCTATGAAATATTCTGCATCATGAGCTCAAGCCTCTAAATGCTATGAATGGGTCAGAGCTATGGATGACATGAAAGGCTTTGGGTTGTGAGCTTAAGGCTCTAGAAGCAATGAATAACTCAAAGTTATAGATTATATGAATGACTCAGGATCCTATCGATTCAAGCCTCTAGATGCTGTGAATTACTTAGGGTTGTGGATGACATTAACGACTCCAGGTCATGAGCTTAGAGTTCTAGATACTATGAACACCTCAAGGCAGTGGTTTATATGAATGAATCTAGGTCGTAAGCTCAGGGCTCTAGATGCTATGAAAAACTTAGGGATGTGGATGACATGAACTACTTTGGGTCATGAGCTCAAGGCCTGGATGCTATGAACATCGTAGGCTATGGATGACATGAGCTACTCTAGGTCGTGAGCTCAAGCCTTTAGATGTTATGAACAAATTAGAGTTATGAATGATATCAACGAATTAAGATCCCGTAAGCGTAGGTCTCTATATGATATGAACTACTCAAGGCTTTTGTTGAGGCGAACAACTTTAAGTCATAAGCTTAGGGATCTAGATGTCATGAATAGGTCAGAGTTATGGATGATATGAATGACTTGGGATCCCATGAGCTTAGGCCTCTAGATGCTTTGAACCACTCAGGGCAATGGATGATATGAACGATTCTACGTCATTAGCTCAAGCCTCTAAATGCTATGAATGGATAAGAGTTGTGGATGAAATAAATGACTCCAGGTTCTAAGCTTAATGTTCTAGATGCGATGAACGGTTTCAGGGTTGTGGTTGACATGAACGACTATGGGTTATAAGCTTTGGGCTCTAGATGGTGGGAACAACTCAGGGTTGTGGATGACATTAATGACACTAGGTCATGAGCTCAAGCTCCAGATACTATGAACAGAATAGGGCTGTGGTTGACCTGAAAACCCCTGGGTCATCAGCTGAGGGCTTTAGATGTTATGAACAAGTAAGAGTTATGGATGACATGAACAACTTAGGATCTCGTGAGCTTAGGCCCCTAGATATTATGAACCGCTCAAGGTTATGAATGATATGAATGATTGTACATCATGAACTCAAGGCTTTAGATGCTAAGAATAACTCAAGGTTATGGATGATATGGATCACTCTGGGTCATAAACTTAGGGCTCTAAATATTATGAACAACTTAGAGGTGCGGATGAGAGAAGCTACTCTGAGTCATGAGCTTAAGGCTCTAGATGCTATGAATAGCTTAGGGCTACTGATGACATGAGCTCAGGACTCTGGATTCTATGAACAATCTAGAGTTGTGAATGATATGAACGACTTCGAATCCTATAAGCAAAGTCCTCTAGAAGCTATGAACTGCTCAGGCCTTTTGTTAAGATAAATTACTCCATGTCATGAGCTTAGGGCTCCAGATGCTATGAACAATTCAAAGTGTTGGATGAAATGAATAAGTTGTGATCTCATGCGCTCAGGCCTCTAAATTCTATGAACAACTCAAGGTTGTGGATGACATGAACAACTTTGGCTCTTAAGCTCAAGGCTCAAGATGCTATTAAAAGCTCAGGGTTGTGGTTGACATGAATGAATCGGGGTCATGCGCTCAAGGCTCTAAATTCTATGAATAGCTCTAGGCTGTTGATTACATAAGCTACTACAGGTTATGAGCTTAGGGCTCTAGATGCTATGAACAACTCGAAGTTGTGGATGATATGAATGATTCGGGATCCCATGAGCTCAAGCCTCTAAATGCTATAAACCGCTAAGGGTTATGGATGATATGAATGATGCTATGTAATGAGCTAAAGCCTCTAGATTTTATGAACTTCTTAAGGTTGTGGATGACATGAACAAATCCGGGTCGTGTGCTTAAGGCTCTAGATGTTATTAACAACTCAGGCTTGTGGATGACATGAACGAGTCTGAGTCATGAGCTCAGTCCTTTAGATTTTATGAACAACCACGGGTTGTGGTTGACATGAAAGACTCCAATTTGTGAACTCAAGGCTCTAGATGTTATGCACAACTTAAGTTTGTCGATGAAATGAAAGACTCCAACTTGTGAGCTCAAGACTCTAGATGCTATGAATGACTTAGGGCTCTTGTTGACATGAACGACTCTAAGTCATGAGCTAAGGCCTCTTGATGCTATTAACAACTCAAGGCTATGGATACATGAACAACTCTAGGTTATAAGCTCAGGTCTTTAGATTCTACGAACTCAAGGTTGTTGTTGACAAGAAAGACTCTGGGACATGAGTGCAATGCTCTACTTGCAACGAACAGCTCAGGGTTGTGATTGACACGAACAACTATGGTCATGAGCTTAGGGCTTAAGATGCTATGAAAAATTCAAGGTTGTGGATGACATGAATAACTCCGAGTTGTGAGCTCTAGGATTTACATGCTATTAACAACTCAAGGTTGTGGATGACATGAACGACTTTGGGTTATGAGCTTAGGCCTCTAGATTCTATTAACAACTAAGGGATGTGGTTGACATTGATGTGACTTATGGTAGCTTAGCTTTAAAGGCGTATCAACAAAATTTATACCTTAAATACTATTACTAAAGTAGTCAAGCTACTATAGCATAGTGGTTCTAGGATTGTTCACTGGGAAGGGTTATCGCAAAGACTAGTGATATTCAAATTAGGAAAATAGGTGATTTTCTTATGGATGTTAGCTTTAAAAGAAGATGTAAATGTTTTAGAAAGATTTAAACTAATCTAAGCTAACATTAAAGACTAAAATGAAAGGGTGTAAAAACAAGTTTCTCAAAGATAGGATAGTTATGCTCTGGCTCTTATGCAAATTGGAAATCTCAGGATAGACTCCTCACGTTGGGGTTGCAACTATGGGGTGATGCTTGCTTCCCGAACCGGTATGATTTAGCAAATCAAGTTTTAATCCTTTAAAATGGCAAAATAGATGGTAGTGAATTTCATCAATGGTTATTCACCTTAGACTTCCTTTGAATGGCTCATAAGAGATAACTAATGGTCTAAAGCCAAAAGCTTACCAAATATTGGCAACTCAAAGTCATTACAGGTGATAAACTCACCTTTCAATGGCCATTGAAATTGGTTCTAATGGATTAATGCAAAACTTGGAATTGAAAACCTCACCTTCCAATAGTTCATAGGAGATAACTAATGGATAGAAATCCAAAAGCTTATCAAGTATTGGCCGTTGGAAGTTGTCCAAAGGAAATAAAAGCCAAACTTTGCATTAATGAACCATTAATGAAAAACGACTACCTTACGTTCCAAGTGCGAGAAATTTCCATGGGATTGCATCCAAGCCATCAGACAACATCCATACTTTGAGAAACTAAAAGTTTTAGCCAATCATCCTCTGATGAAAAGTCTGATTCATGCCCAATTGGTGTCTCAGCTGATTCGTGTCCAGCTGGTGCTCCTTGATTGAGGGAGTAATCAACAAAATTTATAACCTATAACACCATACACTAGGGTAGCAAAGAAAAAGCTACTATAGTATAGTGGCTCTAGGATCGTCCACTGGGAAAGATTAACAAGCTATCAATGATACCAATTCCAAGTGAATTGGTCTTGTTTCATTTCAAGGTTAGCTTAAGAAATAAAACACAAACTTTGATTGGTAAAGGTTTAGACTTAAGCTAACTAATACAACTAATATTTGGAATAACTTAGGAAGAAAAGCATTCCTTGGAGAGTTAGATTCACTGGGGTGGTTCCTCATGCAAAAGACATAGCTCCGATCAGATGGTTCCTTTCCTCGCGTTAGAGATTCAACATATAGTTAATTCTCTAACCGGTGTTGTACAGATACATCCTTCAATTAGATTTCACTTTAATTCTCTCACTGATACAACTTGCAATGGTTTAAGCCTCTCACTAAGCCTTAACCATTCAAGGTGATCTTTAACCTTGGATTACCCGTCAAAAGCTCGCAAGAGATAACTAATGGATGTCTCCTTGGAGTCCAAAAGCTTACCAAGTGTTGGCTATTCTAGAAAATCCTACCCTAAAGTCACCTACCAGAGGCTCGCAAGGGGTAAACTAGTGCATTTCCATGGTTGGAAATCACTTGCCTTACCAAGTGTTGGCCCAGGTGACTCTAAGGTGTTTTAAGTTAACTAAAAACATAGAAATCACTAAAGGATTTCACTTCCTCTTCATTACTAGCTAAAACCACAAAGCTTTGCATTCTTGCACTTGGAACCTTCCCCGGCAACCTTAGCTCCAAGGAATTAGAGGTTTAGTTACTCATTCTCTGGGGAAAACTCCTCAGAGAGTTCATAACTTAGTAATAAATAAAAAATACAAAGTGAGAAGGTAAGGCAGTAGAAAGAACTGAACTTTACTTGCTTACCCAAAACTTTACAAAAAGATCTCCTCCCTGAGAACAGGCTCCCGAGAGGTGTATATATGAACATAATATAAAACTAATTATTACATAGATATTTTCTCTTTTTACTAACTTAAAAGCTAAGGAATCTTGTAATTGGTGGCTTACAAGGAGTATTTTGGGATTTAGACAACAAAAATATAATGGAAAATATCTCCCAAAGTCGGTAGCAGATATCGGGAGGCTTCAGGAACCATTTCGCAAGAGAAAATGGTGTCTGCGAGATTTCGCAGACACTCAAGAGGGCTGCGAAATAATTTCGCAACACCAAGCTATCTTCGCAGGGTTGCGAAGTTGGCTTCCACCTTGAGGTTCCAAGCTTCCTTCTCACGGCATATATCGGGCAACTTCAGAAGGAAATACATCCTACTGTACAAAAAGGCTGCGGAATCACTTCGCGACAAAAGGGTGATTTCATGACACTTTGCAAAATGCTTCCCTCAGCTCAGAGTGATTGGCTGGCAATGGCTGCAACTTCTTCGTTTCAACTCCGAATTGCGCACCGTTTGAAGCATTGGATTGTTTACTTCCTGAGCTTTGAAATGGTATATAGCATGCATCAATTTGACTTCAGAAAGTGCTCCAAAAGTGGCTGCTATGACTGTCATCAAGAATATGCTTCATGGCAGATTCTCTTTACTTTTTCTCCTTGCAATCCGGATTTACTTTTGGCAAATGACTTCTAAGCTTTGCCCAAGATTCCTCATAACTCTCCTCAGTCTTGATTTGCTTTGGTGATCAAATTACTAACAAAAACACCAAAACTTACACAAAGTGATCAAAATTGCTTTCAAGGGTCCTTAACATGCCAATTAAGTTAAAAGGGGAAAACTACTAATTATAGGCTATCAAATAGCACTTTTTGAGTAGTAATCAAAGTCCTCAGAGGCTGTTTGGCTACTAAGAAAATAAAAATGGGGAAGAACAGGAGAAGAGAGAAAAACAGAGCTTTATATATTTCTAAGTTAATGTACAGAGGATCGATCACCCAATATATCTTTTGGAGGCGTTGTGCACCTCTATATATAGCAAAATCACAAGATAAAGCCTTATGTCGGCTGAATACAAGGTTACAAAAGGAATTTACACGAGAAAATATCAAGCTAAAAATATCTGGGAAGTCGGTGGTGCGTGCATGGAGAAACAGAGGATTTCAAAGGCATATCGCAAGGGAGGGAAGATGAAAGGTCCAAATTTCGCAAGGTGAAAAGCCACCTTGCGAAATTTTGCAAGGTGGTTTCTTCATGGTGCGAAATGGCCAAATTTCGCACCATGAGGAAAATCCCCTTGCGAAATTTTGGCAAGGTGAAATTCACCTTGCGAAATTGGTCATTTAGCAAGTGAATTGCCTCCCCTTGCGAAATGGTGTTCCCATTGCTTGTGCTCGTGTTTCCACTTGAAATTCAAGCCTGCAAACGTCCAAAATCCTTGCTTAACTCGCCTAAGTAGCTCCTCCATCATTTGGCATGCTTGAATTGATTCATAAGCTGATAAAAACATGTAAACTTGCCACAAAATGGTTAAAACCAATTACTAAGGACCTTAATGAATTAATTAGGTTAAATGAATATGATTACTACTCAAAGGTACTTAAAACCATTATAATTAGTTCTACAAAATAGCACTTTTTGGTAGTAATCATACCCCCCAACCAACTCATTGCTAGTCCCTTAGCAATGAAGGAGATAAAAACTAAGTAAACTATAATAATATACATAAAAGGGATCATGCAAATCACTCCAAAAAATGATATGAGTGGCATGATGGACATCCATGGATCAATAAAGATGTGAAACTCAACCTATAATAAGAGTTGTCAAAGCATTCACTTGATCAAAGAGTACAAAGAATGGATATTATGCAAGTTTTAAGCATCAAAAGAATTTCCACTCTCAAAAGATCCAAATCAAATTCTTCCACTAAAAGCTAAGTGTTAATGTGATTAGCTTCCAAGTATAGTATGGATAACTATCATCTCCCCCCAACCTAAGTCTTTCTTTAAGCTTAGCAAAATTAACCATCTCTTGATAGGCTAGGAACGCACCTCTTATTCACAATTCTTTTCACTTACTAAACATAACCAATTCACCCATGTAACAAGCAGAGGATCGGTGACTCCCAACCAATAAAGGCTTAGGGCACCAGGCTTTAAAGGCTTTCGCCACCCCTTCAGACCATGCTCAGGTTTCAAGGCAAGCAAAGAAGTTTATTCTATATATATATATATATATATTTTCTTTTTCTTTTTTCTATTTGTTTCAAAGACTCATTGGTCTTTATGAGGTGTCCCAACACTATTAAAGAGAGGTTAAAGGAGTCAAATTATGATTTCTCAAGTTTAGAGGGTGAGATAGTTTCACATCTTATAACTGGAATCTAATGTATGTGTGTGCGAATAGCTTAAGGTGGAAGAGATAAGTTTGCATGCAATGGAAGTTTCAACAATTCATCAACTTTTAGAAGAGCATAATACAGACTCTAAGACTCATGTAATCAAGTTGAAATTTGACTTCTCTCATTTAATTTTGAGAGTTAATCCTTAATATCCATGGAGTTTAAAGCAAAAATTTTAAAAATTTAAACAAAAAGTAGCTAATTTAACTAAGTATGATAAAAATTTAAACTAATACTTACTTCCTCATCTCTCTCCCCAACCGAGATGAACATTGTCCTTAATGTTTGAATCGAAAATAAGGAGGAAGGAAGTGGTACCTCATGTGATGTGGACTTGGAGTTGAGAAGGTTGAACCACTTGTTTCAAAATTCAAAAATTGAATGAGAGAGGAATTTATACTAAATATTTACAAAAATGATGAGTAGGCCCCACTTTGAGCAGCTGAGGACAAGGCTCAAAGGGTCCATGTCATGATGGTATACTCATATAAGTTGCAACGACATTTGAATGTAGCTTGTAGGGGTGTTAAAATTGGAGATGGCTAAAATAGGGGAAAACAAAGGATGAGTGAACAGTGAGTGCCAAAATTGGCACAGTCAACTGTTCACCTCATTTGAAGCCCGACTGTGTGTTTTCCAAGTTTTGGGAAAAATTCAAAAATGGTTTTTTAAAAGGTATGGTTAGGCTTTAAACAAGATTCCTAAGGTGTTTGGGTAGTTTTTAAATGATGAAAAACAAAATTAAATGATGGAAAATGAAAATCAAAGTGGACGGCCATGCATGGAATGGTTTTGAAATTCGATTTTTAAAAAGTTTTGGATGGATGGGATTTCTAAAATTGGGTTCCTAAGGCTTAGAATGGATGAAGGGAAGGTTTCTAATGGGAGAAAACTAGAAAATTGGTGAAGGGTGGAGAATTAAGAATGGTGGTGTGCGGCTATGGAGGTTGTGGAAGAAGGTGAATAGTATTTTTGGCTTAGAATGGTGTTTGTTTTTGGAAGAAATTGGGTTTGGATTTGAAAACAAAAGGTTTGGAAATGCATTCATGAATTTTTAAACTTGGAAAAACATGGAATTCAAGAAAAAGGCCTTCCCGAGAGCTTTGTTTTTAGAAATTAGCTTGAAAATCATTTCACACTGGTAATTGAGGTGCGAAGATAGCATCCCGGGAGGCTTGGCTTTCCAAAATGTATAGAAATTCCTTTTCGCACCATGCACTGTCGTTGTGCGAAAAATTCGCACTGAGTGTGTTCATGGTGCGAAATTCCACTGAGAGCTTTGCTTATGCATTTTGGCTCCCTTGTTTCCTCTGTTTCACCTCCATTTCGATTTTTGCAAGCATCGTACCTGCATGAACACTTCAAAACTCATCTTAAAAACATATTAAAACTAAATTAAAGCTAAGAATTCAAACTAAAACATGCATAAATTTAAAGAAAGCATAGAATTTAAATGAAGTTGATAGCATGTACCCCAAAAAGAAGATGAACTATTTAGCTCATCCTCACTCACACACCCACTTCATGCTGAATTCCCCCTGGATCCCAAACAAAATTGGCATCCTTCCCATTTGGTCCAAGGGAATTCATTTCTCTTCTCTTCCCTGGAGAAGTGGATGCTTTAAAGGGTTCAAGTAACCCTTTATCATCTTGAACCTTATGATTTTTAATGGAAGGTTGGTCCATAGAGTTGTCATAGCAATCCTCCACCAAAGTGTCGATCTTCAACACTTTCCTTGATCTTTTTGCATTGGTTCCTTGAAGGTTATGGTGGGGGTTGAAGAGGAAGCTTCCTTTTCCCCCCTTGCTATGTCGAGATTGGTGAGCTTCTCAATGGAGTCTTGAACTTTTTCTATCCTTAGTGATAGATCATTATAAACCCCCTCCATTCTTACATTTATTGAACTCTCCAAATTATCAATCTTTTCATTAAGATGAGAGTTGATCTTTTGTTGCTCACCTACAAAGTCCTCCATGACTTTGCTTATCTTCAAAATGGCTTGCTCCAATGAAGATGTACTCATTGATGGTTGAGGTTGAGGTTGGGTTGTAAGGTTGGGATGGTTATTCCAACTTGAGGTGTAGGAGCTTTGGTAACCGCACATGTCTCTCACAGCTTGGAATGGTAGGGCACTCCCCTACCGTATGCTCATATGAATCATCTCCATTCAAAGCATACTTACTACCCCATTGGCTTTGTTGAACTTGCCTTTTCCCTAATTCAATCCGATCCCTCATGGATAAGTATGCAAATTTGTCCTTCTCATGATCATAATGAGAGCTTTGATCTTCATGTGGAATTTCCATTTCTAAAAAAAATGATATTCAACTAAGGCTCTTTTCTTCAACTTGTACCAGGGTTCCCTCTTGGTCTCGAATCCAACAAGGAATGCACAAATTGAAATTAAAACAAAAATGAAAGAAAAGAGAATAAAAAAATTAACTAAATAAAACCTAAACTAAAAAAAAAATTATAAGAAAACTCACCAAACTTGTGATGAAGATCACAAGTTACCCTTAATGGTTGCTTCACTGTGCTTGTGGCACCTTCCCCGGCAACGACGCCATTTGATGTGACTTATGGTAGCTTAGCTTTAAAGGCGTATCAACAAAATTTATACCTTAAATACTATTACTAAAGTAGCCAAGCTACTATAGCATAGTGGTTCTAGGATCGTTCACTGGAAAGGGTTTTCGCAAACACTAGTGATATTCAAATTAGGAAAATAGGTGATTTTCTTATGGATGTTAGCTTTAAAAGAAGATGCAAATGTTTTAGAAAGATTTAAACTAATCTAAGCTAACATTAAAGACTAAAATGAAAGGGTGTAAAAACAAGTTTCTCAAAGATAGGATAGTTATGCTCTGGCTCTTATGCAAATTGGAAATCTCAGGATAAGCTCCTCGCGTTGGGGTTGCAACTATGGTGATGCTTGCTTCCCGAACCGGTATGGATTTAGCAAATCAAGTTTTAATCCTTTAAAATGGCAAAACAGATGGTAGTGAATTTCATCACTGGTTATTCACCTTAGACTTCCTTTGAATGGCTCGTAAGAGATAACTAATGGTCTAAAGCCAAAAGCTTACAAAATATTGGCAACTCAAAGTCATTCCAGGTGATAAACTCACCTTTCAATGGCCATTGAAATTGGTTCTAATGGATTAATGCAAAACTTGGAATTGAAAACCTCACCTTCCAATAGTTCGTAGGAGATAACTAATGGATAGAAATCCAAAAGCTTATCAAGTATTGGCCGTTGGAAGTTGTCCACAGGAAATAAAAGCCAAACTTTGCATTAATGAACCATTAATGAAAAACGACTACCTTACCTTCCAGGTGCGAGAAATTTCCATGGGATTGCATCCAAGCCATCAGACAACATCCATACTTTGAGAAACTAAAAGTTTTAGCCAATCATCCTCTGAGGAAAAGTCCTCAGAGGCTGTTTGACTACTAAGAAAATAAAAATGGGGAAGAACAGGAGAAGAGAGAAAAACAGAGCTTTATATATTTCTAAGTTAATGTACAGAGGATCGATCACCCAATATATCTTTTGGAGGCGTTGTGCACCTCTATATATAGCAAAATTACAAGATAAAGCCTTATGTCGGCTGAATACAAGGTTACAAAAGGAATTTACACGAGAAAATATCAAGCTAAAAATATCTGGGAAGTCGATGGTGCGTGCGTGGAGAAACAGAGGATTTCAAAGGCATTTCGCAAGGTGGGGAAGATGAAAGGTCCAAATTTCGCAAGGTGAAAAGCCACCTTGCGAAATTTGGCATTTCGCAAGGTGCCTAAATCCACCTTGCAAAATTTCGCATGGTGGTTTCTTCATGGTGCGAAATGGCCAAATTTCACACCATGAGGAAAATCCCCTTGTGAAATTTTGGCAAGGTGAAATTCACCTTGTGAAATTGGTCATTTGGCAAGTGAATTACCTCCCCCTTGAGAAATGGTGTTCCCATTACTTGTGCTCGTGTTTCCACTTGAAATTCAAGCCTGTAAACGTCCAAAATCCTTGCTTAACTCACCCAAGTAGCTCCTCCATCATTTGGCATGCTTGAATTGATTCATAAGCTGATAAAAACATGTAAACTTGCCACAAAATGGTTAAAACCAATTACTAAAGACCTTAATGAATTAATTGGGTTAAATGAATATGATTACTACTCAAAGGTGCTTAAAACCATTATAATTAGGTCTACAAAATAGCACTTTTTGGTAGTAATCAGACATGAATGACTTTGATTTATGAGCTTAGGGCTCTAAATGATATACATACCTTAAGGTTGTCGATGAAATGAAAAACTCCGGGTCATGAGCTTAGGGCTTTATATGTTATACTCAAGTCTGGGCTATTAATGACATGAAAGAGTCCAGGTCATGAGTTCAGGGCTCTTAATACTATGAACAGCTCAAGGCTGTGGATGACATGAATGACTCTAGGTCGTGAACTTAGGGCTCTAGATGCTATGAATAGCTTAGGACTGTAGATGACATGCACTACTCTAAGTCATGATCCTAGGGCTTTGGATGCTATGAATAGCTCAAGTGGTGGATTATATGAATGACTCAAGATCCCATGACCTTTGTCGACTAGATGCTATAAACCGCTTAGGTTGTGGATGATATGAATGATTCTATGTCATGAGCTCAAGCCTATGGATGCTATGAATTGCTCGGGGCTATGGAAGACATAAACAAATTTCAGTCATGAGCTCAAGGTTTTAGACATTATGAACAACTCAAGGTTGTAATTGACATGAACGACTCTGGGTTGTGAGCTTAGGGATGTAGATGTTATTAACAACATAGAGTTGTGGATGACATGATCGAATCTGGGTCATGAGCTTAGGCCTCTAGATTCTCTGAAAAGTTGAGGATTCTAGTTGACATGAAAGACTCTGAGTTGTGAGCTCAGGGCTTTAGATGTTATACACAACTTAAGGCTATCAGTTACATGAAAGACTCCCAGTCATGAGTTGAGGGCTATAGATTCTATAAATAGGTATCGACTTTCGATGAAATGAAAGAGTCTAGGTCGAGAGCTTAAAGCTCTAGATGGTATGAACAGATCAGGACTGTGGTTGACATAAATGACTCTGGGTTGTGAGCTTAAAGTTACAAATACTATGAACAATTGAGAGTTGTGGATAATATGATCGAGTCAGGATCCCATGAGCTCAAGCCTCTAAATGCTATGAACTACTAAGGTTTATGGATGATTTGAATGATTCTGCATCATGAGCTCAAGCCCTTAGATTCTATGAACTCTTCACTATTATAGATGATATGAACAACTAAGGGTCGTGGGCTTAGAGCTTTAGATGCTATTGATAACTCAGGGTTGTAGATAACATGAATGACTTCAGGTCATGAGCTCGGGCCTCTAAATTTTATGAACAACTCAGAGCTGTGGTTGACATGAATGACTCTGAGTCGTAAGCACAGGACTTTAGATGCTATGCACAACTTAAGGTTATCAATGACATGAAATACTGTGTATCATGAGCTTAGACCTCTAGATGTTATGAATAACTCAAGGTTGTGCATGACATGAACAACTCTGGGTTGCGAGCTCAGGGCTCTAGATACTATGAACAACTCAGGATTATGGTTGACGTGAATGATTTCGAGTCATGAACACAGGGCCCTAAATGCTATGAACAGCTCAAGGCTCTAAATTCTATGATTGGCTCTAGGCTATTGATTACATGAGCTATTATAGGTCCTGAGCTCAAGCCTCTAAAAGGTATGAACAACTCAGGGTCGTGAATGATATGAACAACTTGGGATCTTGTGAGCTTAGGCCTATAGATGCTATGAATCACTCTAGGCTGTGGATGATTTGAATGATTTTGGTCATGAGCTCAAGCTAGTAGATGCTATGAATAACATAGGACTATGGATGACATGAGCTACTTTGGGTCGTGAGCTTAGGGCTTTGGATGCTATGAACAACTCAGAGTTGTGGAAGATATGAATGGCTTAGGATCCCATGAGCTCAATCCTCTAGATGCTATGAATCACTTAGGGTTATGGATGATATGAACGATTCTACTTTCTGAGCTCAAGCCACTAGATGCTATGAACAACTCAAGGCTGTGGAAGACATGAATGACTCAAAGTCGTGATCTCATGGCTCTAGATGTTATGAAAAGCTCAAGGCTATATTTGACATGAACATCTCTAGGTCGTGAGCTCAAGGCACTAGATGCTGTCAACAACTCAAGGCTATGGATGACATGACCAACTCGGGTTATAAGCTCAGAGCTTTATATATTGTGAATAGCATAAGGTAGTGGTTGACATAAAAGACTCTAGGTCTTGAGTTCAGGGCTCTAAAAGGTATGAACAACTCAGGGTCGTGAATGATATGAATGACTTGGGATCCCATGAGCTTAGGCCTGTAGATGCTATGAATTGCTCTAGGTTGTGGATGATTTGAATGATTTTGTGTCATGAGCTCAAGCTAGTAAATTCTATGAATTGCTCAAGGTTGTGGAAGATATGAATGACTCTGGGTCATGACCTTAAGGCTTTAGACGCTATGAACAACTCAGGGTGGTAATTAACATGAATGACTTCGGGTAGTGAGCTGAAGGCTCTAGATGCTACTAACAAGTTAGGGTTGTGGATGGCATGAACAAATTTGGGTCATGGGCTCAGGCATCTAGATTCAATGAACAACCTAAGCCTGTGATTGACATCAAAGACTCTTAGTTATGAGCTTAAGGCTCTAGAAGTTATGCATAACTTAAGGTTATCAATGACAAGAAAGACTTCGGGTCGTGAGCTGAGGGCTCTAGATGTTATACACAAGTTAAAGTTTTGATGACATGAAAGACTCTAAGTTAAGAGCTAAGGGCTTTAGATACTATGAACAACTCAAGGCTATGACTGACATGAATGAATCTAGATCAAGAGCTTAAGGCTCTAGATACTATGAACAACTTTGGGCTATGGATTACATGAGCTACTCTAGGTCGTGAGACCAAAGCTCTAGATGATATAAAGAGCTCAAAGTTGTGGATGATATGAATGACTCAGGATCACATGAGCTCAAGCCTCTAGACGCTATGAACTACTCAGGGTTGTGGATGATATGAATTATTCTGCATCATGAGCTGAAGCCTCTAGATGATATGAACTGCTAAGGGTCATGGATAACATGAACGACTCCGGGTTGTGAGCTCAAGGCTATAGATCCTATTAACCACTTAGGGTTGTGGATATGATGAATGACTTTAGTTCATCAGCTCAGGCCTCTAGATTCTACAAACAACACAAGGTTGTGGTTGACAAGAAAGACTCAATGGAATGAGCTCAAGGCTCTAAATGCTATGCACAACTTAAGGTTGTCGATGGCATGAAAGACTCTAGGTCGTGAGTTCAAGGCTCTAGATGTTATGAACATATCAGGGTTGTGGTTGACATGAATGACTCCATGTCATGAGCTCAAGTCTCAAGATGCTATGAACAGCTCAAGATTGTGGTTGACATGAATGACTCTGGGTCGTGAGCTCAGGGCTCTAGATATTATGAAAAACTTAGGGTTGTAATTATCATGAATGACTCTAGGTCATGAGCTTAAGGTTCTAGATGCTATTAACAATTTAGGCTTATGGATGACATGAATGACTCTGGGTCATGAGCTCAAACCTCTAGATTTTATGAATGGCTCAAGGTTGTGGTTGACATGAAAGACTCCAAGTCGTGAGTTCAAGGCTCTAGATGCTATGTACAACTTAAGGTTGTCGATGACATGAAAGACTCCAAGTCGCGAGCTTAGGGCTCTACATGCTATATACAGGTTTGGGTTGTTGATGACATGAAAGAGTCTAGGTCGTTAGGTTAGGCCTCTTGATACTATAAACAACTTAGGGTTATGGATGACATGAACCACTATGGGTCATTCACTACTACTCAAAAAGTGTTATTTTGTAGCTTGTAATTAACTCTTTTAAACAATTTTGAGTAGTAGTTATTACCTTTTAACTCAATTAGCATATTAAGTACCTTTGCAATCATTTCTAATCAAATTGTGTTATGTTTTGGTGTTTTTTTTATAGTATTTTGATCACCAAAGCAATCCAAGATTGAGGAGAGTTCTATAGAATCCATGGCAAAGCAATTGGAAGCTCATTTACATGAAGAACCCAAGCTTTGAAGCTTTATAATCCTTTGCCAAAAGCAAATCAGGAATACAAGGAGGGAAAGCAAAGAAAAAAATCTAACACGAAGAATTCACGAGGACAACAAATGTTGGAAATATTTAGAGCACTTCCTAGAGTCCATTTCATGCATACTATATGCATTTTCGTAGATCAAGAAGTCAGGAATCCAACGCTTCAAACGGTACATGAATTGGAGCTAAAATGAAGGAGTTATAGCCATTGGAAGCTAATCGCACCAAGCTAGCTGCAAAATCAGCCTTTGGTTGCGAAACCGGCCTTTGGCTGCGAAATGGAGACCTTCAGCTTGCAAAATTTCGTAGCCCATCTTGCATGCCTACGAAATCCACCTGAGTGCTTCCAGATATTTGTGACCGACTCTTTTAGATTTTTTCTTTAGATATTTGTTGTTTAAATCCCCATTTTTTCCTTGTAATCCACCAATCATAGGATTCCTTAGTTAATAAGTAAGAACAAAGGGTGAATAACCTCATATATATAGTTTGTAATTTTCTTTACACAGACATCTGGGGAGTTTTTTCTTGGAGACAACTTTTTGTATAGTTTTGAAGGAAGTAATATACAGAGCTTTGCTCTGCCTTACCTACTCACTTTGATTGTATTTTTCTTACTAGCTAAACAAGCTCTAAGGATGTTTCATCAGAGAATGAGTGGCTAGGTTTTTTGTCTCTTGGAGCTAAGGTAGCTGGGTAAGGTGCCGAATGCAAGAATTGGGAGTTTTGTTGTTTTAGCTTTTAATGAAGAGAAAGTTTGACCCGTTAATGGTTTCTATGTTTTTAGTTAACTTAAAACGCCTTTAAATCACCTGGGCCAACACTTGGTAAGGCAAGTGATCTCCGTCCATTGAGATGCACTAGTTTATCTCTTGCGAGCCTTTGGGGGGTGATTTGAAGGTAGGATTCTTTAGAATTGCCAACACTTGGTAAGCTTTTGGACTCTAAGGAGACATCCATTAGTTATCTCTTGCAAGCTTAAGAAGGGAAATTCAAGGTTAAGGATCACCTTGAATAGTAAATTCTAGGTGAGAAGCATGAGCCATTGCAAGATGAATCAGTGAGAGGGATTTAGTGTTTGAATGCATAAAACGGGAAGCATCTGTACCACACAGGTTAGAGAAATAACTATATGTTAATTCTCTAATGCGAGGAAAAGATTCAAGTGATCGGAACTCTGTTTTTGTATTAGGAGCCTAACCGCAGTGATCCTAAAACTCCAAGAAACACTTTTCTTTATAAGTAATTTTCGTTACTTTATTTTTAGTTAGCTTAAAACCAAAGTTTATGTTTTCTTTTGAAGCTAACCTTGAAATGAAAAAACATCAATTCAACTTTGAATTATTATCAGTTGTAAGTTGAAAACCCTTCCCAATGAACGATCCTAGAGCCACTATGCTATGCTAGCTGAGGCTATCCTAGTACATGGTGATATAGGTTATAAATTTTGTTGATTACTCCTATCTGAGGACCAAAATCAAGGTACACTAGCTAGGCATGGAATCAGTCGTAAGCTTAAGGCTCTAGATGCTATGAACAGCTTAGAGATGTGGCTGACATGCTCTACTCTGGGTCATGATCTTAGGACTCTGGATGTTATGAACAACTCAGAGTTGTTAATTATATTTATGACTCGGGATCGCATGACCTTAGACTTCTTAATGCTATAAACTGCTTAAGGCCGTGGATGATATGAACGATTCTGTGTCATGAGCTTAAGCCTCTAGATGTTATGAACTTCTCAGGGTTGTAGAATATATAAATGACTCTAGGTTTTGATCTTAAGGCTCTAGATGCTATTAACAACTTAAGGCTATAGTTGACATGAATGACTCCAGGTCATGAGCTTAAGGTGCTAGATGCTATGAAAAAATCAAGGTTGTGGATGACATGAACGACTTCGAGTTATAGGTTCAGGGCTCTAGATACTATGAACAACTCAGTGTGGTGGTTGACATGAAAGACTCTAGGTGTTGAGCTTAAGGCTTTAGAAGCTATGAAGAACTCATAGTTGTGGATGATATTGATGACTTGGGATCCTGTGAGCTTAGGTTTGTAGATGTTATGAACCGCTCTAGGCTGTGGATGATATGAACGATTCTGTGTCATGAGCTCAAGCCTCTAGATTCTATGAACTGCTCTAGGCAGTGGAAGAAATGAATGACTCTGGGTCATGACCTCAAGGCTCTAGATGCTACTAACAATTTAGGGTTGTGGATGACATGAACGATTCCAAGTCATGAGATTAGGCCTCTAGATTTTATGTAAAGCTCAAGCTTGTGGTTGACATTAAAGACTCCTAGTTATGAGCTTAGAGATGTAGATGATAATCTAAGTCTATCAATGACATGAAAGACTCTGAGTCATGAGTTGAGGGCTCTAGATGCTATACATAGGTCAAGGCTGTCAATGACATGAAAGACTCCGTGTCGAGAGCTCAAGGCTCTAGATGCTATGAACAACTCAGGGTTTTGGTTGCCATGAATGACTTTGGGTCATGAGCTTAAGGCTCTAGATGTTATGAACAACTATTGGCTATGGATGACATGAGCTACTCCTATTCGAAGGCCTAGGGCTCTAAAATCTATGAAGAGCTTAGAGTTGTGGATGATATGAATGACCCAGGATCCTATAAGCTTAAGCCTCTAGATCTTATGAATTTCCTAGAGTTGTGGAAGATGTGAATGATTCTCCCTCATGAGCTCAAGCCTCTAGATGCTATGATATGCTCAGGCTATGGATGATGTGAACGACTTCGGGTCATGAGCTCAGGGTTGTAGATGCTATCAACAACTCAAGGTTATGAATAACATGAATGACTCTAGTTCATGAGATCAGGCTTCTAGATTCTATTAATAGCTCAGGGTTGTGGTTGATAAGAAAGACTCCAAGTTGTGAGCTTAGGGCTCTAGATGCTATGCACAGCTTAAGGTTGTCGATGACAAGAAAGACTCTAAGTCATGAGTTCAAGGTTTTACATGCTATGAACATCTTAGGGCTATGGTTGATATGAACAACTTCAGGTCATGAGCTTAGGGCTCTTGATGTTATGAACAACTAAGGGTTGTGTTTAACATGAATGACTTTGTGTCTTGAGCTCAAGGCTCTAGATGCTATGAACTACTTAGGGTTGTGGTTAATGTAAACGACTATAGGTCATGAGCTCAAGGCTCTAGACGCTATGAACAACGCAGGTTTGTGTTTGACATGAAGACTCCAGATCATGCGCTTAGGGCTCTAGATGCTCTTAACAACTCAATGTTGTGGATGACATAAATGACAACAGTCATGAGTTGAGGCTTCCAGATTCTATGAACAAATCAGAGTAGTGGTTGACATGAAAGAGTTTAGGTATGAGCTAAGAGTTGTAGATGCCATACACAGGTCTTGACTATCGATCACATGAAAGACTCTGGGTTGTGAGTTGAGGGCTCTAGATGCTATGAACAGCTTAAGGTTGTGAATGACATGAACGACTATGGGTCGTGAGCTCCAGATTATACATACTATAAATAACTCAGTGTTGTGGTTGACATGAATGACTTCGAGTCGTGAACTCAAGACTATATGCTTTGAATAGCTCAAAGCTATGAATTTATCAAGGTTGGATGATGTGAACAACTCCAGGTCATGATCACAGGGCTCTAAATGTTATAAATTGCTCATGGTGCTAGTTGACATGAGCGACTCTAGGTTGTGAGCTCAAGGCTCTAGATGCAACGTATACTTGTGGGTTATGGTTGACATGAATGACTTTGGGTTGTGAGCTCATGGCTTTAAATGCCATGAACAACTTAGGGCTATGGATGACATAAAAGATTTTGGGTCTTGAACTCAATTCTCTAGATACTATGAACAACTTAAGGTTTTGGCTAACATGAACGATTCTAGGTCATGAGCTTAGGGGTCTAGGTTTTATGAATTGCCTAAGGTTGTTGAAGACATGAACTACTTTGGGTCGTGAGCTCAGGGCTTTAGATGATGTGAATAGCTTGGGGCTTTGGTGGACAAGAACCACTTCGAGTCATGATCTTAGGCCTCTAGATGCTATGAACAGCTCAAGGTTATGGTTGATATGATTGACTCTAGGTCATGAGATTAGGGTTCCAGATGTTTTTTACAACTCAGGGTTGTGGATGACATGGATGACTCCAGGTCATGGCCTCAAGATTCTATGAACAACTCAAGGTTGTGGTTGACATGCAAGGCTCTGGATCTTGAGCTCAAGGTTCTAGAAGTTATGGACAACTCAAAGTTATGATTGATATGAACAACTTGGGATCTCATGAGCTCAGTCCTCTAGATTTTCTGAACTGATCAAGGTTGGGAAACAAATGAATGATTTTGTGTCATGAGCTCAAGCCTTTAGATGCTATGAATTGCTCGATGTTGTGAATGACATGAATGACTCTAAGTTATGAGCTTATAGCTCGAGATGCTATCAATAACTCAAGCTTATGGTTGACCTGAACAACTTTTGGTCATGAGATTAGGGGTCTAGATGCTATGAACAACTTATAGTTATGGATGATATGAATGACTTGGTCTCTTATAACCTGAGGCCTTTAGATGCTATGAACCACTCAGGGTTGTGGATGTTAATAATGATTCTACATCATGCACTCAAGCCTTTATATGCTATGAACAACTCAAGGTTGTGGATGCTATGAAAACCCTAGGTTGTGAGCTCAAGGCTTTAGATGCTATGAACTACTCATGGTTATGGTTGACAAGAAGAAGTTCAGGTCGTAAGCTTAGAGCTCTAGGTTTTATGAATAACTAAGGATTTTGGATGACACAAGCTACTTCGGATCATGAGCTTACAACTTTGGATGATATGAACGACTCGGGATTTCGTAAGCTTAGTCCTCTAGATTCTATGAATAGCTCAGGACTAAGAATGATATGAACGCTTCTTGGTCGTGAGCCCATGGCACTAAATAATATGAATGAATAGCTTAAGGCTATGGATGACATGAATGACCCCAGGTAGTGGGCTCAAGGCTTTAGATTCTATGAACAACTTTGGGCTATGATTGACAATAACTACTCTAGGTCGTGAGCTCAACACTCTAAATGCTATGAATGGCTAAAGGCTATCAATGACATCAATGATTCTGAGTCGTGAGCTCAGGGCTCTAGATACTATGAACATCTTAGGGTCATGGTTGACATTAATGACTCTAGGTCATGAGCTCACAAATTTAAATGTTATGAACAACCCAAGGTTGTGAATGATATAAACTACTTTGGGTCATGAGTTAAGGGTTATGGATGCTATGAACAACTAACCATTATGGATGATATGAACGAATCATAATCCCGTGAAGTCAAGTTTATAGATGCTAAGTACAGCTCAAAGTTGTGGATGATATGAATTTATCAGCTTCATGAGCTCAGGGTTATGGATGACATGAACGACTCCGAGTCGTGAGTTCAGAGTTATGGACGATATGAATGACTTAGGATCCCGTCAGCCCAAACTTCTAGATGCTATGAACAACTTAGGGTTGAGGATAATATGAACAATTCTTAGTTGTGAGCTAATGGCTTTAAATGTTATGAATAGCTCAAGGTTGTGCATCACATGAAAGACTCTGAGTCGTGAGCTTAAGGCTCTATATGTTATGAAAACCTCAGGGTTATGGTTTACAAGAATGAGTTTGGGTCATGAGCTAAGAGCTCTAGATGCTATAAACAACTCACGGTTGTTAATGACATGAGCTACTCTGAGTCATAAGCTCATGAATTTAGATGCTATGAACAACTCAGGCTTGTGGATGATGTCAACAACTTGTGATCCTGTGACCTCAGTCCTCTAGATGCTATGAGCAGTAATTACTACTCAAAAAGTGCTATTTCATAGCTTGTAATTAACTCTTTTAAACACTTTTGAGTAGTAGTTATTGTCTTTTAACCCAATTAACATGTTAAGGACCCTTGCAATCTTTTCTAATCAAATTGTGTTAAGTTTTGGTGTTTTGATAGCTTTTTGATCATCAAAGCAATCCGAGATTGAGGAGAGTTATTTGGAATCCTTGGAAAAGCAATGGAAAGCTCAGAAACATGAAGAACCAAAGCTTTGAAGACCTTTTCCATAAGCAAATCCGGAATGCAAGGAGAGGAAGCAAAGAGAAATCGGCCATGAAGCATATTCTTGATGACAGTCATGTCAGCCACTTTTGGATCACTTTCTGAAGTCCAATTGATTCATGCTATATGTCGTCTCGAAGCTCAGGAAGTCAACAATCCAATGCTTCAAACGGTACATAATTTGGAGTTGAAATGAAGGAGTTACATCCATTGCAAGCCGATCACTCCAAGATGAAGGAAGAAGTTTGCACAGCGTTGCGAAATCACCCTTTTGTTGCGAAATGATTTCGCAGCCTTTTTGCACAGTGCTGAGGAATTCCCCTTGAAGTTTCCTGACACGTTGGAAGCCGAACACCGCAAGCTGAAAGACCACTTCGCAGCGGTGCGAAATCAACCGTTTACTGCGAAGTGATTTCGTAGCCCTTTTTGTGCATCTGCGGAATCTCGCAGACCTCGTTTTCACCTGCGAAATGGTCCTCAGTGCTTCCCGATATTTACGACCGACACAATGAGATATTTTTCATCAGATTTTTGTTGTCTAAATCCCAAAATTCTCCTTGTAAGCCACCAATTATAAGATTCCTTAGCTTTTAAGTTAGGAAAAAGGAAAAATATCCATGTAATAGCTATGATGGTAGTTTTCATATAAATAGCTCTCGGGAGCCTGTTCCAAGGGAGAAACCTTTTTGTAAAAAAGTTGGAAAGCAAGTAAAATTCAGGACCTTTGTTTTGCCTTACCTTCTCACTTTGATTGTATTTTTCATTTACTAAGTTATGCACTCTCTGAGGAAGTTTCCCCAGAGAATGAGTAACTAAACCTTTAGTTCCTTGGAGCTAAGGTTGCCGGGGAAGGTTCCAAGTGCAAGAATGAATAGCTTTGTGGTTTCAGCCATGAATGAAGAGGAAGTGTAATCCTTTAGGGATTTCTATGTTTTTAGTTAACTTAAAACACCTTAGAGTCACCTGGGCCAACACTTGGTAAGGCAAGTGATTTCCGACCATGGAGATGCACTAGTTTACCCCTTGCGAGCCTCTAGGAGGTGACTTGAAGGTAGGATTTTCTGGAATTGCCAACACTTGGTAAGCTTTTGGACTCCAAGGAGACATCCATTAGTTATCTCTTGCGAGCTTGAGAAGGGAAGTTCAAGGTTAAAGATCACCTGGAATGGTTAAGGCTTAGTGACAGGCTCGAACCATTGCAAGTTGCATCAGTGAGAGAGAATCAAAGCTGAAATCTAATTAAAGGATGTATCTGTACAACACCGATTAAAGAATTGACTATATGTTAATTCTCTAACGCGAGGAAATGAACCAACTGACCGGAGTTATGTTTTTGCATGAGGAACCTCCCCTGTAAACCTGACTCTCCAAGGAATGTTTTTCTTCCTAAGTAATTTCTATTACTTGCTTTGCAGTTAGTTTAAATCTAAATATTTTCCAACCAAAGTTTGTGTTTTATTTCTTAAGCTAACCTTGAAATGAAACAATACCAATTCACATTGAATTAGTATCATTGATAATTTGCCAACCCTTCCCAGTGAATGATCCTAGAACCGCTATGCTATAGTAGCTTTTTCTTTGCTACCCTAGTATATGGTGTAATAGGTTATAAATTTTGTTGATTACTCCCTCAATCAAGGAGCACCAGCTGGACACGAATCAGTTGAGACACCAATTGGGCACGAATCAAGCAGCTCAAGGTTGTGGATCATATGAATAGTTCTTGGTCATGATCTTATGGCTATAAATGTTATGAGCAGTTGAGGGCTGTAGATGACATGAATGACTCTGGGTAGTGAGCTCAAGACCCTAGATGCTATGAACAACTCAAGACTATGTTTGACATCAACAACTCTAGGTTGTGAGCTGAGCACTTTAGATGCTATGAACAACTCAAGGTTATAATTGACCTGAACAACTCTAGGTTATGAGTTGAGAGCTCTAGACGCTATGAACATCTCAGGGTTGTGGATGACATGATTGACTCTAGGTCATGAGCTCAGGTCTCTACATATTATGAAGAACGAGGGCCTGTGGTTAACATGAAAACTTCCAGGTCGTGAGCTCAAGGCTTTAGATGCTTTCAAAAACTTGTGTATGTTAATGACATGAACTACTCTGGGTCATGAGCTCAACTCTCTAGATGCTATAAACAGCTCCATGTTATGGATGATACACACGATTCTGGGTCATGAGCTCAAGGATCTAGATACTATGAACAACTCAAGGCTCTAGACACAATGAACAACTCAGGGTTATGCATGAATAAACGAATTCAAGTCATGAGCTCAGGACCTTACATATTATGAACACCTCGTTATTGTGGATGATATGAACAACTCGGGATCTCGTGACCTTTGGCCTCTAGATGCTATGAACAACTTAGGGCTAAGGATGATATGAATGATTCTTGGTCGTGAGCCTATGCCTTTAAATGCTATGAAAACTTAAGGGTGGTGGATGATGTGGAGGACTTGATTACTACTTAAAAAGTGCTATTTTACGCCTTTAATTCATTATGTTTTAAGCACTTTTGTGTAGTAGTTCTCAATTCTTATTCCAATTGGCATGTTAAGGACCTAGCAATGACTTCTAATCATATTTGTTGCTAGTTTGAGTGTTTTGACAGCTTTTTGGATCGTTAAGACAAGCCAAGTAAAGGAGAGAAGCAAAGAGGAAAAACAAGGAAAGTGAAGAAAATAGAGGACAGCAACTTCAGTCTTCCTTCGCACTTTTGGAGCACTTCCCGAAGTTCATTTTCTACATGCTATATACCATTTCAAATCTCAGGAAGTTAAGAATCCAACGCTTCAAACTGTGTACGATTTGAAGCTGAAATGAGGAAGATATGGCCTTCGGAAGAAAACTGATCCAGGCTTGTGCGAAATTCGCACAACACCTTGAAATTCGCACAACACCTTGAAATTCGCACAGCAGACCATGCGTGGTGCGAAATCTCCTCTGTTTTGTCGACTCCACATGAGATCTTTTCTTTTAGATATTTTTGTATAAATTTCCATTCTTCTCCTTGTAATCCCCCAATCATAAGATTTCTTAGCTAGGAAGGTTGGAAAAACTTCTCTATATATATTCTCGTGCATCCATTGTAACACAGATACGGATATACGGATGGAGATATAGATATAGAAGTATGTAAAATAGATCAATATATAGAATATACAGAGCCTTACTCTATTTTTCCTTCTCTTTCATTTTCACTTTCTTGCTAGCCAAACATTCTCTGAGATGTTTTCTCAGAGGATGAGTGGTTAGGCTTTTTGTTTCTTGGGTGAAGGAAGCTAGGTGAAAAGTCCAGATGCAAAAGTGGAAAACTCTCGTGAGTTAAATACAGGTAGTTGGAGTTCATAAATGGCTTCTAAATCTAAAGTTTTGCTTTAAATCCCTTAGAAACACTTTGAATGGCCAATACATGGTAAGCTTCAGGTCTCTATGGATGCTTATTGCTAGATCCATATCAGTCCATTAGTTATCATATACGAGCCATTGGAAAGTGGTTCAAGGTGAAGACCCATAGTGTCTAAAGCCATTAATGGAACTTGATTACTACCAAAAAGTGCTATTTTGTAGACCTAATTATAATGGTTTTAAGCACCTTTGAGTAGTAATCATATTCATTTAACCCAATTAATTCATTAAGGTCCTTAGTAATTGGTTTTAACCATTTTGTGGCAAGTTTACATGTTTTTATCAGCTTATGAATCAATTCAAGCATGCCAAATGATGGAGGAGCTACTTGGACAAGTTATGGCAAAGCTTTTGGAAGCTCAAATTCATGAAGAACCAAGCTTTGGAGCTCCATAGCCCTTTGCCAAAGTCGTTCAAAGTATGCAAGGAAAGAACAATGGAGAAGAGGAAAGCAAAGTGAAGAGAAGCAAAGAGGACAGCAGCTGCAGTCTTCTTTCGCACTTTTGGAGCACTTTCCGAAGTCTATTTTTTACATTCTATATACCATTTCGAAGCTCAGGAAGTCAAGAATCGAACGCTTCAAACCATGTATGATTTGGATCTGAAACGAGGAAGATATGGCCTTCGGAAGACAACTGATCCAGGTGTGCGAATGGTGTGCGAATGGTGTGCGAAACTCGCACACCCCCCTCAGGTGTGCGAAAATTCGCACACCCCATGCGTGGTGCGAATTTTCCCCTGTTTCTGTCGACTCCATTTTAGATCTTTTCTTTTAGATATTTTTGTATAAATTTCCATTCTTCTCCTTGTAATCCACCAATCATAAGATTTATCAGTTAGGAAGGTTGGAAAAACTTCTCTATTTATATCCCCTTGCATCCGTTGTAACAAGATTATTGATATATAGATATAGAAATATATAAAGCTTTTT
This sequence comes from Vitis amurensis, assembly GCA_037355405.1. NCBI lineage: Eukaryota > Viridiplantae > Streptophyta > Magnoliopsida > Vitales > Vitaceae > Vitis > Vitis amurensis. The sequence goes on from CM074694.1 coordinate 18,725,163, forward strand.
TTTTCTCTCTTCTCCTGTTCTTTCCCATTTCTATTTTCTTAGTAGCCAAACAGCCTCTGAGGGCTTTTCCTCAGAGGATGATTGGCTAAAACTTTTAGTTTCTCAAAGTATGGATGTTATGTGATGGCTTGGATGCAATCCCATGGAAATTTCTCGCACCCGGAAGGTAAGGTAGTCGTTTTTCATTAAAGGTTCATTAATGCAAAGTTTTGTTTTTATTTCCTTTGGACAACTTCCAACGGCCAATACTTGATAAGCTTTTGGATTTCTATCCATTAGTTATCTCCTACGAGCTATTGGAAGGTGAGGTTTTCAATTCCAAGTTTTGTATTAATCCATTAGAACCAATTTCAATGGCCATTGAAAGGTGAGTTTATCACCTAGAATGACTTTGAGTTGCCAATATTTGGTAAGCTTTTGGCTTTAGACCATTAGTTATCTCTTACGAGCCATTCAAAGGAAGTCTAAGGTGAATAACCATTGATGAAATTCACTACCATCTGTTTTGTCATTTTAAAGGATTAAAACATGATTTGCTAAATCCATACCGGTTCGGGAAGCAAGCATCACCATAGTTGCAACCCCAACGCGAGGAGCCTATCCTGAGATTTCCAATTTGCATAAGAGCCAAAGCATAGTTATCCTATCTTTGAGAAACTTGTTTTTACACCCTTTCATTTTAGTCTTTATTGTTAGTTTAGATTAGTTTAAATCTTTCTAAAACATTTACATCTTCTTTTAAAGCTAACATCCATAAGAAAATCACCTATTTTCCTAATTTGAATATCACTTATGTTTGCGAAAACCCTTCCCAGTGAACGATCCTAGAACCACTATGCTATAGTAGCTTGGCTACTTTAGTAATAGTATTTAAGGTATAAATTTTGTTGATACGTCTTTAAAGCTAAGCTACCATGAGTCGAATCAAATGGCGCCGTTGCCGGGGAAGGTGCCACAAGCACAGTAAAGCAACCATTAAGGGTAACTTGTGATCTTCATCACAAGTTTGGTGAGTTTTCTTATAATTTTTTTTTTTTAGTTTAGTTTTTATTTAGTTAAATTTTTTATTCTCTTTTCTTTTATTTTTGTTTTAATTTCAATTTGTGCATTCCTTGTTGGATTCGAGACCAAGAGGGAACCCTGGTACAAGTTGAAGAAAAGAGCCTTAGTTGAATATCATTTTTTTTAGAAATGGAAATTCCACATGAAGATCAAAGCTCTCATTATGATCATGAGAAGGACAAATTTGCATACCTATCCATGAGGGATCGGATTGAATTAGGGAAAAGGCAAGTTCAACAAAGCCAATGGGGTAGTAAGTATGCTTTGAATGGAGATGATTCATATGAGCATACGGTAGGGGAGTGCCCTACCATTCCAACCTGTGAGAGACATGTATGGTTACCAAAGCTCCTACACCTCAAGTTGGAATAACCATCCCAACCTTACAACCCAACCTCAACCTCAACCATCAATGAGTACATCTTCATTGGAGCAAGCCATTTTGAAGATAAGCAAAGTCATGGAGGACTTTGTAGGTGAGCAACAAAAGATCAACTCTCATCTTAATGAAAAGATTGATAATATGGAGAGTTCAATAAATCTAAGAATGGAGGGGGTTTATAATGATCTATCACTAAGGATAGAAAAAGTTCAAGACTCCATTGAGAAGCTCACCAATCTCGACATAGCAAGGAGGAAAAGGAAGCTTCCTCCTCAGCCCCACCATAACCTTCAAGGAACCAATGAAAAAAGATCAAGGAAAGTGTTGAAGATCGACACTTTGGTAGGGGATTGCTATGACAACTCTATGGACCAACCTTCCATTGAAAATCATAAGGTTCAAGATGATAAAGGGTTGTCTGAACCCTTTAAAGCATCCACTTCTCCAGGGAAGAGAAGAGAAACGAATTCCCTTGGACCAAATGGGAAGGATGCCAATTTTGTTTGGGATCCGGGTGGAATTCAGTATGAAGTGGGTGTGTGAGTGAGGATGAGCTAAATAGTTCATCTTCTTTTTGGGGTACATGCTATCAGCTTTATTTAAATTCTATGCTTTCTTTAAATTTATGCATGTTTTAGTTTGAATTCTTAGCTTTAATTTAGTTTTAATATGTTTTTAAGATGAGTTTTGAAGTGTTCATGCAGGTACGATGCTTGCAAAAATCAAAATGGAGGTGAAACAGAGGAAACAAGGGAGCCAAAATGCATAAGCAAAGCTCTCAGTGGAATTTCGCACCATGAACACACTCAGTGCGAATTTTTCGCACAATGACAGTGCATGGTGCAAAAAGAAGCATTCTTGATGACAGTCATGACAGCCACTTTTGGAGCACTTCCCAAAGTCCATTTCATGCATACCATATGTCGTTTCAAAGTTTAGGAAGTCAGGAGTGCATAGCTTCAAACGGTACTCAATTTGGATTTGAAACGAAGAAGTTATGGCCATTTGAAAGAATCCAATTTCGCATTTGCATGGGTGAATAGTGCCCTGTGCGAAAATTTCGCACACCCCCCTCCCTTGTGCGAAAAATTCGCACACCACCCCCCCTTGTGCGAAAATTTCAGTTTCTCCATACCTACCCTCCCCAATCCCAAGCCTCTGAGTCTCATTTCTTTGCTCCATTATGCCTAAGACCCGAGGAGGCTATGCCTCAGCTCCCCAAAGTAGTCAAAGAGCCCCGCGCACCCTGGGATCACACACATAAAGCCTCTCACTCCATTTCTGACCTCCTTAAACCATCAAAACCCATAGCTCCAACTGAGAGCTCCAGTTGAGGAGACTATGCCATCCAAGGAGAATACCAGAATAGAGGCCAAAGTTCTGATCCAACCTACTTAAAAGGCCCCCACAAATGCATCAGCTCCACAGGACCCTTCCATTACTTGATCATCTCTTTACTTTTTGTCTCTACTTATTATATTACATGTTTTGATGTCTTATATTCTGGGATTGGATGTATTACTGATGATACATCATATATAGACATCATTTTTGTTTAAACTTGGCATTTTTCTATTTCCTCTACTCACTAACTCTTATTTTTTATTTGAAACATGTGGTTTCTCCAATATGACTCAGACTCCATGTCACTCAGGAGGTACCACTTCCTCCCTATTTTTCAATCGCTTTTGTCACATTGAGGACAATGTTCAGCTTGGTTGGGGGGAGAGTTGAGGAAGGAAGTATTGTTATTAATGCTAAGTTATTTTGGTAATTTAGTTGGTTTTTGCTTAAATTTTAAAAATTTTGAAGTTTTTATTCTACTCTCCATGGTTATTAAAGAAAAATTCTCAAAAGTAAATGGGAGAAATTAAATTCTTATCTTATTGCCATAGTCTTAGAGTTTGTATTATGCTTACTAAAGTTGATGAATTGTTGAAACTTCTATTGAATTCAAGCTTAGTTCTTCCACTTTAAGCTATCCACACAATGTGCACAATAGGTTCCGATTATAAGATGAAGAACTATTTCCCTCTTGACTTAGGAAAATTTTAGACTTGGTACCTTTGACCTCATTTTAATAGTGTTGAGACACCTTATAAAAGGCCAATGAGCCTTTGGAAAAAGAAAGAAAAAGAAAAATGTTTACTTGCCTTGAAACCCGAGCAAGGTCTGAGGGGTATATGGTGAAAATCTTTAAAACCTGGTGCCCTAAACCTTCATTGGTTGGGAGTCACCGACCTCAATGCTCGTTACATGGGTGAATAGGTGGAGTTTAGCATACTGTAGGTGCTTGGGTATTTAAAAATTCATTCCCAAAAGTCCAGGGGTGAAATCCGAGGAGTTAGGGGTTGAAAAAATCCTTAAAGCTTGATGCCCTAAACCTTAATTGGTTGGGAGTCATCGATGGACCCCCGTTACATGGACAATTTAGAAAAGAATGCCTTTAAGCTTTGCACTCCTACAAGAAAAAAATTGTGAAAGAAAAGAGGTGCGTTCTTAGCCCATTGGAGGTTGATTAGTTTGCTAAGCTTTGAAAAGAACTAGGTTGAGGGGAGAGATTAGTTTGACATACTATATCCGGAAACTAATAAATAACACATAGATTTTTGTGGAAGATTAAGTGTTGATCCTTTGGGAGTGGAAATTATTTTGATACTCAAATTTGCATAATGCCCACTCTTTGTATGTTGTGATAGGTAAGTTATTTGATGACTCTTATTGATGATTGAGTTTTATATCCTTGACTTGCCATGTGAGAGTTTGATCCAATCATGCCACTCATATCATTTTTTGGAGTGATTTGCATGATCCCTTTTATGTATAATATTATAGTTTACTTAGTTTTTATCTCCTCCATTGCTAAGGGACTAGCAATGAGTCGGTTAGGGAGTGTGATTACTACCAAAAAGTGCTATTTTGTAGACCTAATTATAATGGTTTTAAGCACCTTTGAGTAGTAATCATATTCATTTAACCCAATTAATTCATTAAGGTCCTTAGTAATTGGTTTTAACCATTTTGTGGCAAGTTTACATGTTTTTATCAGCTTATGAATCAATTCAAGCATGCCAAATGATGGAGGAACTACTTGGACAAGTTATGGCAAAGCTTTTGGAAGCTCAAATTCATGAAGAACCAAGCTTTGGAGCTCCATAGCCCTTTGCCAAAGTCGTTCAAAGTATGCAAGGAAAGAACAATGGAGAAGAGGAAAGCAAAGTGAAGAGAAGCAAAGAGGACAGCAGCTACAGTCTTCTTTCGCACTTTTGGAGCACTTCCCGAAGTCCATTTTTTACATTCTATATACCATTTCGAAGCTCAGGAGGTGAAGAATCCAACGCTTTAAACCGTGTATGATTTGGAGCTGAAACGAGGAAGATATGGCCTTCGGAAGACAACTGCTCCAGGTGTGCGAATGGTGTGCGAATGGTGTGCGAAACTCGCACACCCCCCCTCAGGTGTGCGAAAATTCGCACACCCCATGCGTGGTGCGAATTTTCCCCTGTTTCTGCCGACTCCATTTTAGATCTTTTCTTTTAGATATTTTTGTATAAATTTCCATTCTTCTCCTTGTAATCCACCAATCATAAGATTTATTAGCTAGGAAGGTTGGAAAAACTTCTCTATTTATATCCCCTTGCATCCGTTGTAACAAGATTATTGATATATAGATATAGAAATATATAAAGCTCTGTTTTTCTCTCTTCTCCTGTTCTTTCCCATTTCTATTTTCTTAGTAGCCAAACAGCCTCTGAGGGCTTTTCCTCAGAGGATGATTGGCTAAAACTTTTAGTTTCTCAAAGTATGGATGTTATGTGATGGCTTGGATGCAATCCCATGGAAATTTCTCGCACCCGGGAAGGTAAGGTAGTCGTTTTTCATTAAAGGTTCATTAATGCAAAGTTTGGTTTTTATTTCCTTTGGACAACTTCCAACGGCCAATACTTGATAAGCTTTTGGATTTCTATCCATTAGTTATCTCCTACGAGCTATTGGAAGGTGAGGTTTTCAATTCCAAGTTTTGTATTAATCCATTAGAACCAATTTCAATGGCCATTGAAAGGTGAGTTTATCACCTAGAATGACTTTGAGTTGCCAATATTTGGTAAGCTTTTGGATTTAGACCATTAGTTATCTCTTACGAGCCATTCAAAGGAAGTCTAAGGTGAATAACCATTGATGAAATTAACTACCATCTGTTTTGTCATTTTAAAGGATTAAAACTTGATTTCCTAAATCCATACCGGTTCGGGAAGCAAGCATCACCATAGTTGCAACCCCAACGCGAGGAGCCTATCCTGAGATTTCCAATTTGCATAAGAGCCAAAGTATATCTATCCTATCTTTGAGAAACTTGTTTTTACACCCTTTCATTTTAGTCTTTAATGTTAGCTTAGATTAGTTTAAATCTTTCTAAAACATTTACATCTTCTTTTAAAGCTAACATCCATAAGAAAATCACCTATTTTCCTAATTTGAATATCATTTGTGTTTGCGAAAAGCCTTCCCAGTGAACGATCCTAGAACCACTATGCTATAGTAGCTTGGCTACTTTAGTAATAGTATTTAAGGTATAAATTTTGTTGATACGTCTTTAAAGCTAAGCTACCATGAGTCGAATAAGAACTTGACTACCAATTCTATTGACTTTTTATGGATTAAATCTTCATTGTTAAACCTATACTGGTTCGGGAAATAATTATAGGTTAAATCCCTAATGCGAGGAGAAAAATCCGGAATTTCCCACTTTGCAGTTGGCACTTGATCCTAGAAACTTGAAATCCCAAGAAACACCTTTCTTTCTAATTTCTTTCTAGTTAATTTTAGTTACTTTATGTTAGGTAGCTTAATACCATCCGTTTTCATTCAAACTTATGTCTTCTTTTAAAGCTAACAAAGAAAAGAAAAAGCACCAATTCAGTTTTTGAACTAATATCAATTGCGAAGTGAAAACCCATCCCAGTGAATGATCCTAGAGCCACTATACTATGCTAGCTAAATGCTACCCCGGTATATGGTGAAGTAGGTTTATAAATTTTGTTGATTACTCCCGTCTGAGGATTGAGATTAAAGCACATCAATTGAGTTGAATTAATTGGAACACCAATCGGGCATGAATCAAATGGCGCCGTTGCCGGGGATGGTGCCACTTTACAGTGATATGACTTTTTCAGAGTACTTGTGATCTTCATCACAAGATTGGTGAATTTTCTTTCCCTTTTACTAACTCTTTTTATTTTATTTTCCTTTGTTCATGTTTTAGTATATCTTTTATTTAGTTTTTAGTTAATCTTAATAATTTTTCTTTAGAATTTTATTTTCTTTTATTTTCTTTTGTTTTCTCTGTTTTTAATTCACAAATTGCTAGTTGTGCATGCCATATTGAATATGAGAGAGCAGAGGAAGCCATGAACTTCATCAGTTATGTGGCTGAATTTTCAAGAGAATGGGGTGAACCAAATGCTAGAGATAAGGAAAGAATGACGTCTCAACCTAAAGCTAAGGGTGAGATGTATATTTTGAATGACGGCATGGACATGAAGGCAAAGATTGCAGTTATGGAAAGGAGATTGGAAGAGCTAGAAATGAACCAGATGCAAGAAGTGCAAGCCATCTCTCAGACACCATTGCAAGCTATGCCTTGTGCCATTTGTCTATCTTATGAGCACTTGGTGAAGGAGTGTCCTACCATTCTAGTGGCGAGGGAAATGTTTGGTGATTGCAACACCTACAATTCCAATTGGAGGGACCATTCAAAATTCTCTTGGAAATCACAGCCACCTCAGTATCAGCAACCTGCTCAAGCACCACAGCAAGCCTCAAACCTTGAACAAGCTATGATGAATCTTAACAAGGTCATGGAAGACTTTGTTGAAGCTAAAAAATCCATCATTGATCAATTCAGGCAAGAAAATGCTCAAGTCAGGCAAGAAATTGACAGCCAAGACAGAAAGATGGATGAGAGGTTGAATGATCTATCTCAGAAGACAGACAATCTTGAATACTCAAGCTCAAGGCTTATCAACCTCAACACGGAGCGAGAAAAAGAAAACTCTCCTTCTCAACCTCATCAAAATCAAAAGGGTATCCATGAAATGGAGGCTAAGGAGAGTGATAAAGAGGTTGATCTGCCCACATGCAAGCTAGAGCACAAGGAAGAAAGTGAAACAGAGAAAGAAAAGAGGGAGGAAATCAAAGGAAAGAAAAAGGGGAAAAGTACAGAGGAAGATGGCTATGATGTTAATGTACAAGGAGCACCACAAAGGATAGTCATCAAGGAAGAAATGATGAAGAATCACATCCCTCCACCTTTCCCCCAAGCTTTGTATGGCAAGATCATACAAAGCAAGTCTCAAGTGAGGGATGCAAACTTCGTATGGGATCTGGGCAAGCTAAATCAGGATCCAATTTTTTGATGGACTTAGTCTTTTTAAAGACTAGCTAGTCCATATCTTTTTCTTTTATTACTTGTTTTGATTTTGATTTCTTGCTTTAATTTTATTCTAATGTGGGTTGAATTGGTTTTTTATGTTAACATGTAGGTAGGAATGCTTGAAGAACGAAGTCAAGGTGAAAACAAGGGAAAACAGGGGAGAAAAGCCAAGACACAACAAAATTCGCACCACCCAATCCCCTTGTGCAAAATTTTCACACAACACATCCCTTGTGCGAATTCGCTTTTGTGCCAATTTTAAAAAATGCATGCTCTCGGTCCCTTCCCAAAATCTCAGTGCGAATTTCACAGGAATGCGAACCTTGTGCGAACCTTGTGCGAATTGTTTTTGTGCCAATTTTCAAAACCATGCTCTCTGTCTTGGAGAACCACAGGAATGCAAAATTTTTGCACAGCACACCCCCTTGTGCGAAATTCGCACAACACATCCCCTTGTGCGAAATTTTCGCACCACCCTTCCCTTGTGCGAATTTTTGAGCTCCCTCATTTCTACCTTTCCCAATCCCAAGCCTCTGAGCCTCATTTCTTTGCTTCATTATGCCTAAGACCCGAGGAGGCTATGCCTCAGCTCCCCAGAGCAGTCAAAGAGCCTCGCACACCCTGGGATCACACACATGAAGCCTCTCACTCCATTTCTAACCTCCTTAAACCATCAAAGCCCATAACTCCAGCTGAGAGCTCCAGTTGAGGAGACTATACCATCCAAGGAGAATACCAGAACAGAGGCTAAAGTCCTGATCCAACCCACTCAGAAGGCCACCACAGATGCATCAGCTCCACAGGACCTTACCATTATTTGATCATCTCTTTACTTTTTGTCTTTACATATTATATTATTAGTATATATAATTCCATGTTTTGATGTTTTATATTCTGGGATTGGATGTATTGCATGATCATATATTATATTCTATTTTCTTAGATTAATATATAGACATCATTTTTGTTTAAACTTGGCATTTTTCTATTTTCTCTACTCACTATTTTTTTGAAACATGTGGTTTCTCCTATATGACTCAGACTCCATGTCACTCAGGAGGTACCACTTCCTCCCTATTTTTTAATCGCTTTGTCACATTGAGGACAATGTTTAGCTTGGTTGGGGGGAAAGTTGAGGAAGGAAGTTTTTGTTATTAATGCTAAGTTATTTTGGTAATTTAGTTGCTTTTTGCTTAATTTTAAAAAAAAATTTAAGTTTTTTTTTTAATACTCTCCATGGTTATTAAGGAAAAAATTTCAAAATGAAATGGGAGAAATTAAATTTTTGTCTTTTTACTTGAAACTTAGAGTTTGTATTATGTTTATTAAAGTTGATGAATTATTGAACTCCTATTGATTTCAACCTTATTTCTTCCACTTTAAGCTTATCACACACCGTGCACACTAGGTTCAATTTATAAGATGAAAAACTATTTTCCCCCTTGACTTAGGAAAATTTAGACTTGGTACCTTTGACCTCATTTTAATAGTGTTGAGACACCTTATAAAAGGCCAATGAGCCTTTGGAAAAAGAAAGAAAAAGAAAAATGTTTTACTTTCCTTGAAACCCGAGCAAGGTCTGAGGGGTATATGGTGAAAATCTTTAAAACCTGGTGCCCTAAGCCTTCAATGGTTGGGAGTCACCAACCTTAATGCTCGTTACATGGGTGAATAGGTGGAGTTTAGCATACTGTAGGTGCTTGGGTATTTAAAAATTCATTCTCAAAAGTCCGGGGTAAAATCCGAGGAGTTAGTGGTTGAAAGATCCTTAAAGCTTGATGCCCTAAACCTTAATTGGTTGGGAATCATCGATGGACCCCCGTTACATGGACAATTTAGAAAAGAATACCTTTAAGCTTTGCACTCCTACAAGAAAAAATTGTGAAAGAAAAGAGGTGCGTTCTTAGCCTATTGGAGGTTGATTAGTTTGCTAAGCTTTGAAAAGAACTAGGTTGAGGGGAGAGATTAGTTTGACATACTATATCCGGAAACTAATAAATAACACAGATTTTTGTGGAAAAGTAAGGATTGGACCTTTGGGAGTGAAAATTATTTTGAAACTTAAATTTGCATAATGCCTACTCTGTATGAATTGTGACTAGGCAAATTATTTGATAGCTCCTATTGAAGTTTGAGTTTTGTTTCTTTCATGTTCCATGTGAGAGTTTGATCCAATCATGCCACTTGATTATTTTTTGGAGTGATCAGCATGATTTTATAAATTATTATATTATCTATTTTTCTTTCTTTCTCTCTCCTTCATTGCTCAGGGACTAGCAATGTGTCAGTTGGGGGGAGTGATTACTACCCAAAAAGTGTTATTTTACGCCTTTAATTCATTATGTTTTAAGCACTTTTGTGTAGTAGTTCTCCATTCTTATTCCAATTGGCATGTTAAGGACCTAGCAATGACTTCTAATCATATTTGTGGCTAGTTTGAGTGTTTTGATAGCTTTTTGGATCATTGAGACAAGCCAAGTAAAGGAGAGAAGCAAAGAGGAAAAACAAGCAAAGTGAAGAAAACAAAGGACAGCAGCTGCAGTCTTCCTTCACACTTTTGGAGCACTTCCCGAAGTCCATTTTCTACATGCTATATACCATTTCAAAGCTCAGGAAGTCAAGAATCCAACACTTCAAATCGTGTACGATTTGGAGCTGAAATGAGGAATATATGGCCTTTGGAAGACAACTGCTCCAGGCTTGTGCGAAATTCGCACAACACCTTGAAATTCGCACAGCAAACCATGCGTGGTGCGAAATCTCCTCTGTTTTGCCGACTCCACACGAGATCTTTTCTTTTAGATATTTTTGTATAAATTTCCATTCTTCTCCTTGTAATCCCCCAATCATAAGATTTCTTAGCTAGGAAGGTTGGAAAAACTTCTCTATATATATTCCCGTGCATCCATTGTAACACAGATACAGATATACGGATGGAGATATAGATATAGAAGTATGTAAAATAGATCAATATATAGAATATACAGAGCCTTGATCTGTTTTTACTTCTCTTTCATTTTCATTTTCTTGCTAGTCAAATATTCCCTGAGATGTTTTCTCAGAGGATGAGTGGCTAGGCTTTTTGTTTCTTGGGTGAAGGAAGCTAGGTGAAAAGTCCAGATGAAAAAGTGGAAAACTCTCGTGCATTAAATACAGGTAGTTGGAGTTCATAAATGGCTTCTAAATCTAAAGTTTTGCTTTAAATCCCTTAGAATCACTTTGAATGGCCAATACATGGTAAGCTTCAGGTCTCTGTGGATGCTTATTGCTAGATCCATATTAGTCCATTAGTTATCATATACGAGCCATTGGAAAGTGGTTCAAGGTGAAGACCCATAGTGTCTAAAGCCATTAATGGAACGTGAATACCAATTCTATTGACTTTTTATGGATTAAATCTTCATTGTTAAACCTATACCGGTTCGGGAAATAACTATAGGTTAAATCCCCAATGCGAGGAGAAAAATCTGGAATTTCCCACTTTGCAGTTGGCACTTGATCCTAGTAACCTGAAATCCCAAGAAACACCTTTCTTTCTAATTTCTTTCTAGTTAATTTTAGTTACTTTATGTTAGGTTAGCTTAATACCATCCGTTTTCATTCAAACTTATGTCTTCTTTTAAAGTTAACAAAGAAAAGAAAAAACACCAATTCAATTTTTGAACTAATATCAATTGCGAAGTGAAAACCCATCCCAGTGAACGATCCTAGAGCCACTATACTATGCTAGCTAAATGCTACCCCGGTATATGGTGAAATAGGTTTATAAATTTTGTTGATTGCTCCCGTCTGAGGATTGAGATCAAAGCACATCAATTGAGTTGAATCAATTGGAACACCAATCGGGCATGAATCAGGACTCCTGGTCATGAGCTCAGGGCTCTATATGCCATGAATAACTCAGGGTTGTGGTTGATAAGAACGAGTCCTAGTCATGAGCTCAAGGCTCTAGATGCTATGAACAACTCAAGGTCGTGGGTGACATGAGCTACTCCGGGTCGTGAGCTTACGACTCTAGATGCTATGAAGAACTCAGGGTATTGGAAGATATGAATGAATTGGGATCCCGTGAGCTCGGGCCTCTATATACTATGAACAACTCAATGCTCTAGATGATATGAACAATTCTTGGTCATGAGCCATGTCTCTAAATTCTATGAATAGCATAAGACTATGGATGACATGAACAACTCCGGGTAGTAAGCTCAGGACTTCAGATGGTACGAATAACTCAGGGTTGTGGTTGACATGAACAACTCTAGGTCATGAGCTCAGCGTTCTAGATGCTATGAATTAGTAAAGGGTATGGATGACATGAACAACTCTAGGTCGTAAGCTTAAGGCTCTAGATACTATGAACAACTTAGGGTTGTGGTTGACATGGATGACTTTAGGTCATGAGATCACGACTTTATATGCTATGAACAGCTCAAGGCTATGGATTATATGAGCTACTATGGGTTGTGAACTCAAGGCTCTAGATGCTATGAACTACTCAGGGTTGTGGATGACATGAAGAACTCCAGGTCGTGAGCTCACCACTCTAAATGCTATGAATAGCTCAAGGCTATGGATGATATGAGCTACTCCGAGTCATAACCTCAAGGCTTTAGATGCTATGAACTACTCAAGGTTATGGATGACAAGAACGACTTCGGGTCATGATCTTAGGGCTCAAAATGCTATGAATAACACAAGGTTGTGGATGATATGCATGAGTCTAAGTTATGAGCTCAAAGATCTAGATTCTATGAATAGCACAAGGCTATGGATAAAATGAATCACTTCAGGTCATGAGCTCAGAGCTCTAAATGTTATGAATAACTTAAAGTTGTGGATGATATGAACGGATCTTGTGAGCTCAAGCCTCTAGAAGCTATGAACAAGTCAGGCTGAAGGTGATATGAATGATTCTTGGTCATGAGCCCATGGTTCTAAATGTTATAAACCACTTAGCATTGCAGATGAGATGAACTACTTTACATCATGAGCACTGGTCTTAAAATGCTATGAACAACTAAGGGTTGTGGATGATATGCATGATTCTATGTCGTGAGCTCAAAGCTCTAGATGTCTTGAACAACTTAAGGTTGTGGATGATATGAATTATTCTAGGTTGTGAACTCAAGGATTTAGATGCTATGAGTAGCTCGTGGTTGTGAATGATATAAACGATTTCAGGTGGTGAGCTCAAACCTCTAGATTCTATAAATAGCTCAGGGCATTGGATGAAATGAACAATTCTACATCATGTGCTCAAGCCTCTAGATTCTATGAATAGCTCAGGGCTATGGATAACATGAATGACTTCGGGTTGTGAATAAAGGATTCTAGATACTTTAAAGAGCTTAGGTCTATGGTTGACATGAACGACTATGGGTCATAAGCTTAGGGCTCTAGATGTTATGAATAGTTCAGGCCATTGGATGACATGAGCTACTCTGGGTCGTTAGCTCATGGATTTAGATGTTATGAACAGGTCAGGGTTATGGATGATATGAACAAATTAGGATCCTATGAGTTCAGGCCTATAAATCATACAAAGAGCCCAAGGCTATGAATCATATGAACGATTCTTGGTCCTGAGCCTAAAGCTCAAAATGTTATGAATAGCTCAAGGATGTAGCTTGCATGAATGACTCCATGTCATGAGCTCAAGGCTCTAGATGCTATGTCCAACTCAGGGTTATGGTTAACATTAAGGACTACGAGTCATGGCCTTAGGGCTCTAGATGTTATGAACAACTAGGGGTTGTGGATGATATGAACGACTTTAGGTCAAGAGCATAGGGCTCTAAATACTACGAGTAACTTAGGGTTGTTGATTCGTCTCCAATTGGTGTACCTTTGATTCAGTCCTTAGACGGGAGTTATCAACAAAATTTATAAACCTAATTCACCATATACTAGGGTAGCATAGCTAGCATAGCATAGTGGTTCTAGGATCGTCCACAGGGATGGGTTTTCATTTCACACATGATATTAGTTCAAAGAATTGGATTGGTGCTTTTTCTTTTATAAGTTAGCTTTAAAAGAAAGCATAATGATGGTTGAAAAAGGTTTGGTTTTAAGCTAACCAAAAATAGTAACTGAGATTAATTACAAAGAAAAGGTTTCTTAGAGTTTGAGGTCACTAAGCTCAGTTTCCTTATATAAAAGGGGAGATTCCGGATCTTTTCCTCGCATTGGGGATATAACCTATAGTTATTTCCCTAACCGGTGTGGTACAGTTACTTTTCCTTAATGGTTTCAAACACTAAATCCCTCTCACTAATTCATCTTGCAATGGCTCGTACCTCTCACCTAGTATTGGTCATTCAAGGTGATCCTTAACCTTGGATTACCCTTCAAAAGCTCGCAAGAGATAACTAATGGATGTCTCCAGGGAGTCCAAAAGCTTACCAAGTGTTGGCTATTCTAGGCAATCCTACCTTTAAACCACCTCTCAGAGGCTCGCAAGAGATAACTAATGGATCTCTATGGATTGAGTCCGAAAAGCTTACCAAGTGTTGGCCCAGGTGATTTTAAGGGATTTTAAGTTAGCTAAAATTATAAAAACCTTTAACGGGTCACATCCTTTTCTTCATTAAAAATTGAAACAAGGAAAACTCCCACTTTTGTATCCGGATCCCTTACCTAGTTTCTTTCAGTCCAAGAAACAAAAAGCCTACCCACTCATCCTTTGAGAAACACCCTCAGAGATTATTTGACTAGAAAGAAAATACAATCAAAGTGAGTAGGTAAGGTAGAGCAAAGCTCTGTATATTTCTTACTAAAAAGAATGTACAAGTCTTCTCTGGAATTTCTTCCGAGAGATTACAAGTGATCCCAAGATTTTCTTCCGAGCTTCCGAGATTCCGAGATATTACAAAAAGAGATATCTTAAAACATATATAGAGATATATTTTTAACCCCTCAATTAGATATCCTAAATATCTAAAAAGATCTTTATCTGATTACAATGAGAGAATAGATAATTACACAAAATATCTTTAGATACAAATCTAACAGAGTCGGTGCAAAATATCTTAAGATTACAGGAAGATTTCGCAAGGTTGCGAAATTCTTCAGTTTTGCAAGGCTTGCGAAATTCCTTCTGGCTTGCGAAAATTTCACAAGGGGTTGTGAAATCCTTGAATGATAGATTCATTCTCTGATTCTCTTCCTTGCATACTTTACTGATTTGGCAAAGGCTTCGAAGCTCTCCAAAACTTGGATTCTTCATGTAATTTAGCTTCAATTTTGCTTTGCCATGGACTATACCAAGTTCTCCCTCATTCTTGGCTTGTTTTAATGATCAAAAAGCTACCAAAAGCACCAAAACTTGCCAAAAACTGATTAGTAACACTTGCAAGGGTCCTTAATGTGTCAATTGAGTTAAAAGGTAATAAATACTACTCAAAAGTGTTTAAAAGAGTTTATAGCAAGTTATAAAAGAGTACTTTTTGAGTAGTAATCACTCCCCCCAACCGACATATTGCTAGTCCCTTAGCAATGAAGGAGAGATAAAAG
This sequence comes from Vitis amurensis, assembly GCA_037355405.1. Taxonomy (NCBI): domain Eukaryota; kingdom Viridiplantae; phylum Streptophyta; class Magnoliopsida; order Vitales; family Vitaceae; genus Vitis; species Vitis amurensis. Next base: position 18,740,552 of record CM074694.1, read on the forward strand.
AAAAATAGATAGTAAAATAATTTACAAAATCATGCTGATCAATCCAAAAAATTTTAAGTGGCATGATGTAAAGCATACTCTCATATGAAACATTAAAGAAATAAAACCCAACCTTCAACAAGAGTATATCAAATATCTTACTTGATCATAATTCGTAAGGAGTAGGTATTATGCAAATTTGAGTTTTAAAAGGATTTCCACTCTCATAGGCTCAATCATTATTCTTCCACAAAAATCTAATTGTTAAGCTTATTAGTTATCGAATATGGTATGTTGAACTATTCTCTCCCCCTAACCTAGTTCTTTCTCAGACTTTAGCAAACTGACCACTTCCAATAGGTTAAAAAAGCACCTCTTTTATTTCATAATTTTTTCATTGTAGGAGTGCAATGTTAAAGGTATTGTTTTATAAAGTGTCTATGTAACGGGGATCCATCGATGACTCCCAACCAATCAAGGTTTCGGGCATCAAGCTTTAAGAATCTTTCAACCACTAACTCCTTGGATTTTACCCCGGTCTTTTGAAATTGAAATTTAATACCCAAGAACCTACAATATGTTAAACTCCACCTATTCACCCTTGTAACGAGCATTAAGGTCAGTGACTCCCAACTAATAAAGGCTTAGGGCAGCGGGTTTCAAAGACTTTCGCCATATACCCCTTGGACCTTGCTCGGGTTTTAAAGCAAGCGAAACACTTTGTTCTTTTTTTTTTTTTTTTTCAAAGGCTCATTGGCCTTTTATCAGGTGTCCCAACACTATTAAAACAAGGTCAAATGTACCAAGTCTAAATTTTCCTAAGTTTAGGGGGGTGAGATAGTTTTTCATCTTATAATCGGAACCTAATGTGCACAATGTGTGGAAAGATTAAAGTGGAAGAAATAAGGTTGAATTCAATAGGAGTTTCAATAATTCATCAACCTCAATAAGCATAATACAACTCTAATATTCAAGTAAAAAGGTAAGAATTCAATTTCTCTCATTTCATTTTGAGAATTTTTCCTTAATAATCATGGAGAGTAGAGTAAAAACTTTTAAAATTAAGCAAAAAGTACTAAATTAACAATATACCTTAACATTATTAACAAAACTTCCTTCCTTTACTCTCCCCCCAACCAAGATCAACATTGCCCTCAATGTGGCAAGAGCAATTGCAAATAAAGGGAGGAAGTGGTACCTCCTGAGTGACATTGAGTCTGAGTCGTATAGGAGAAACCACATGATTCAAAAAGCAATCAATCTGATTTATTTCATACCCTTCGCTCAATGAGAAAATGGGTCAGATTCTACAAGATCAAACCTATGGGACTTAAGGAATGATGGAAGGGAATAAAAAAAGAAAAGAGAGGGAAATAAAAATAATAAATAAATAAGCAAATAAAAATAGAGTAGAAGATCTGATCCACAAGGACCATGATTGGGAAAGATTAATGAGTAAAGGAGATAGAAAAGATAATGTTAAGTATAAACAAAAATGATATGTATATATTACTCTAAGAAAGTACAATGAGATATGATCATGTAATACATCCAATCCCATAATATAAAATATCAACACAAGTAATAATGTCTAGTAATATACTAAGTAAATACAAAATAAAGAAATGATCAAGGAGCGGGGTTCTCTAGTGGAGATGATGGCTCTGTGGCTACCTCGTGAGTGGCCTGGAGTGGGACATCAACTCTGGTGGTTTCCTTAGCTGGAGTTGTCTCTTCAGTTGGAGCTATGGGCTCTGATGGTCCAAGAATGTCAATTTGAGGTGGTGAAAGTCCCAGATGCTATTGAATATGACAAAGGATAGCAGTATGTTGGTCTTGCTGAGCATGTATATCTGCCATCTACCGAAATAGAGCATTGTGTGTAGCGGTTAGTGTCTTGAACAAATGTACCATGGCACAAAACTCCATGGCAGATATGGTAATAGAGGCCACCGATGTAGGAGGTGCAGTTGGTGGAACATGAGATGTAGTGGGGGATCAGTAGAGGTGGTCTCAGGCATAGATGGTGCAATAGGGGTTGGTGGTAGAGAATCTACGGGAAGCTCTTCCTGCTATGTTTGCTCAGCCTATGCTGGCACTAGAGATGCTGGCTTGGGCGGTGCTGCTTCAGGAGCTAAATAACCTGCCAATTGTGTCCATTGGTTGAGAGTAAAATGCTCTCGACAATGGTGGCAGCGCTCAAGGTGGGGCTCAATAGGATAGCCCATATGTTCCAATATATGGCAGAGTAGCCTAGAAAACAACAATGGAATAGTGTCGGCTCGTTGTAGCTTCTTCCTATGAACTTTATCCTCAAAGTATAGGAGAGCGGCCATAATCAGGTGATATGGCCCAAAATAGAAGCCCTCAGATATCCTGAATAACGTGTCCAGGATGGCTCCTCACCTCTGCATTAGATGCTGAAGAGGGAAAATGTTGGATCGCAATAATACATCTACTAGGAGCATCCCAGATGGAAGCTCCTTACGTAGAAGGAATGAATCTCTAGAAGTCCTCCTCGATAGGATGCAGACCATGTTTCACTGAGATATAGGGGACCACTGCCTGAAATGTGTTGGATCCTTTGGCTGATATGGAATATGGAGAGCCTCAGCAATGTGCCTAGCCTCCAGGATACCCTAGCGCCCGTTAATGTTGAAATGAACGACGGTGGGATTCTAGGCACCCTGAGTAGTCATGGACTGATAGAAGTCCATTGCTATTCTAGGGTAGAAAAACTCCCTGGGATCATAAGGCGCTCGAGATGGTACCTCTGGAGTAGTCCAAATGAATCCCGAAGCTCTGGCTGCTGTCGCATGACCTCAATGTCGAAATAAAGCTCATAATGAAATGACCTGGCTCTACAATCTAAATTGCCCTCAATGGGCGGCGCGGTAACCATAGGCCTCTTGATGATGACTTTCGGAGCAATGCCGGATGATTCATTCCCAGCTGGTGTACCATGAGTTTGATCCTCAGACATGAGTAATCAACAAAATTTATAACCTATATCACCATGCACTATGATAGCCTAAGCTAATATAGCATAGTGGCTCTAGGATCATTCACTGGGAAGGGTTTTCAACTTACAACTGATACCAATTCAAAGTTGAATTGGTGCTTTTTCATTTCAAGGTTAGCTTCAAAAGAAAACATGAACTTTGGTTGAAAAAAGGTTGGTTTCAAGCTAACGAAAAAGAAAGTAATGGGAATTACTTATAAAGAAAAAGCGCTTCTTGGAGTTTTAGGATCACTGAGGTCAGGCTCCTCATGCAAAAATAGAGTTCCAGTCACTTTGATTCTTTTCCTCCCATTGGAGGATTAACATATAGTTAATTCTCCAACCGGTGTTGTATAGATGCATCCCTTCTATGGATTTCAGCACTAATTCTCTCTCATTGATGCATCTTGCAATGGCTCATGCCTCTCACCTTGCATTCGCCATTCAAGGTGATCATTAACCTTGGACTTCCCTTCTCAAGCTCGCAAGAGATAACTAATGGATGTCTCCTTAGAGTCCAAAAACTTACCAAGTGTTGGCAATTCTAGAAAATCCTACCTTCAAGTCACCTCCCAAAGGCTCGCAAGAGGTAAACTAGTGCATCTCAATGGACGGAGGTCACTTGCCTTACCAAGTGTTGGCCCAGGTGAATTGAAGGCATTTTAAGTTAACTAAAAACATAGAAACCATAAATGGGTTACACTTTCTCTTCATTAACAGCTGAAACAACAAAACTACCAACTCTTGCATTCGGCACCTTACCCAGCTACCTTAGTTCCAAGAGACAAAAAGTCTAGCCACCCATTCTTTGAGGAAACATCCTCAGAGCTTGTTTGGCTAGTAAGAACAATACAATAAAATTGAGTAGGAAAGGCAGAGCAAAGCTCTGTATTTTACTTCCTTCCAAACTATACAAAAGATGATGTCCCTAAGAACAAGCTCCCGAGAGATATCTGTAATGAAAATTACAAAAAACCATATATATGAGGTTATTCACCCTTTTTTTCTTACTTAATAACTAAGGAATCCTATAATTGGTGGATTACAAGGAGAAAATGGGGATTTAGACATCAAATATCTGAAGTAAAAAATCTAAAAATTTCGGTCGCAAATATCTAGAAGCACTCAGGAGGATTTCGTAGGCATGCAAGAGGGCTGCGAAATTTCGCAGCTAAAGGCTGATTTCGCAGCCTACGAAATTGGCCTTCCACTTGGTGTGATTGGCTTCCAATGGCTTTAACTTATTCATTTCAACTCCGATTTATGCACCGTTTAAAGAATTGGATTACTGACTTCCCGAGCTTTGAAAGACATATATTATGCATCAAATGGGCTCCAGGAAGTGCTCCAAAAGTGTCCAACAGTTGATGTCCTCTTGAATTCTTCATGTTAGATTTCTCTCTTTGCTTTCATCCTTGCATTCATGATTTGTTTATGGAAAAGCACTACAAAGCTCCAAAGCTTGAATTCTTCATGTAATGAGCTTCCATTTGCTTTGACATGGATTGTATAAAGCTCTCCCTCATCTTAGATTGCTTTGGTGATCAAAAAGCTATCAAAAACACCAAAACTTAACACAATTTGATTAGAAATGATTGCAAGGGTCCTTAACATGCCAATTGAGTTAAAAGGTAATAACTACTACTCAAAAGTGTTTAAAAGAGTTAATTACAAGCTATCAAATAGCGCTTTTTGAGTAGTAATCACTCCCCCCAACCGACATATTGCTAGTCCGTTAGCAATAAAGGAGAGAAAAAAATACTTTAAGTGGCATGATGATCAAGCTCTCACATGGGACATTAAAGATATAAAACTCAAATTTCAGCAAGAGTTATCAAATGCTTTACCTAATCACAATTCATAAAGAGAAGGCATTATGCAAATTGAAGCTTTAAAATCATTTCCACTGCCTAACGACCAAACCTTACTCTTCCACAAAAATCTAAGTGTTATTTGATAGCTTCCGAATATAGTATGCTAAACTAATCTCTCCCCCTAACCTAGTTCTTTTTCAACACTTAGCAAACTAAAAAAATTTAATAGGCTAAGAACGCACCCTTTTATTTCACAATTTTTGTTGTATGAGTACAAGGCTTAAAGGTATTCTTTTCTAAATTGTCCATGTAACAGGGTCCATCGATGACTCCCAACCAATTAAGGTTTAGTGCATCAAGCTTTAAGGATCTTTCAACCATTAACTCCTCGGATTTTTCCCCGGACTTTTGAGAATGAATTTTAATACCTAAGCACCTACAATATGTTAAACTCCACCTATTCACCCTTGTAACGAGCATTAAGGTCGGTAACTCCCAATCAATGAAGGCTTAGGGCTCCAGGTTTCAAAGATTTTCACCATATACCCCTCAGACCTTGCTCAGATTTCAAGGCAAGCAAACATTTTTCTTTCTTTCTTCTTTTTTTTTTCAAAGGCTCATTGGCCTTTTATAAGGTGTCCCAACACTATTAAATGTGGTCAAAGGTACCAAGTCTAAATTTTCCTAAGTTAAAAGGGAAATAGTTTTTCATCTTATAATCGGAACCTAGTGTGCACAGTGTGTGAATAGCTTAAAGTGGAAGAACTAAGGTTAAATTCAATAGAAGTTTCAACAATTCATCAACTTTAATAAGCATAATACAAAATCTAAGTCAAGTAAAAAGACAAAATTCAATTTCTCTTATTTTAATTTGAGAATTTTTCCTTAATAACCATGGAGAGTAGAATAAAAACTTTAAAATTTTAAAATTAAACAAAAATCAACTAAATTACCAAAATACTTAGCATTAACAACAAAAAACTTCCTTCCTCAACTCTCCCCCCAACCAAGCTGAACATTGTCCTCAATGTGGCATGAGCGATTGAAATTATAGGGAGAAAGTGGTGCCTCCTAAGTGATATGAAGTTCGAGTAGAATAGGAGAAACCACATGTTTCAAAAACAATAAAAGATATGAGTAAAGGAATTAAAATAAAATAATGCTAAGAGTGCTAAAAAATTGATAGATTTGTATTACTTCATGAAAGTACAATATAAAGGAAAACAAGTAATACAGCCAATCCCAATATATAAAATATCAAAAGCATGGGATTTCAAGTGCTACTATAGTAAGGAAATACATAAAGGAAATATGCAAATGATCAGATAGTGGCGGGAGGATGATGTGAAGATGATGGCTCAGTGGCAGAGGACGGAATGCTGGGAGTGGATGCCTCTGCCTCTCCTGTAGTCGGCTCCTCAGAGGGCATAGTCTGCTCTACGAAATGAGGGGCCTATGATGGCTCTGTGGGCTCTGAGAGGATAGGAATGGGATGCTCAGGAGCTAATGGAATACCCAGATGGTGCTGAATATGCCTAAGGATGGCAGTATGCTGAGTCTGAGTGGCGATAATCTGCTCCTGATGAGCACGAAGAGTTGTCATCTGCTGAGTAAGGATGCTCTGAGAAGTGGTCAATGGCTGCAAAGTGTGACATAGGCCTCTATACTTGGATATGGCGATCCTAGGCTCAGATGGAGGAGAAGGCTCTGATATAGATGGAATAACAGGGGGAGTCCGTGGTGTGACAGGAGGAGCAGAGGGTGCAACCTCAGGTATAGGCTCTGTAGACGGCACTGTAGGGGCAGGTGCTCTCATGTCAGCTGGTATCTTAATCGGTTGTGGCTGCTCTGGATGTGGAATCTCTGGATGCTCTAGTCCAGTTGGGGCTCCCGGCTCTGCACCATAGGTTGTCATACTCGTCCATTTGTTGAGAGTGAATATCTCTCGGCAAATACGTCTGTGCTCAAGGTGAGGTTCAGATGGGTACTCCAAGTGCTCTAGAATCTGACATAGCAATATGGGGAAGAGAAGTGGAATAGCATCCGTTCTGAGGAGCTTCTTCCTATGGACCTTTTCTTCAAAGTACAGAAGAGCGGCCATAATGAGATGATGAGGGCCAAAGAAGAATCCCTCAGATATCCTGAACAATGCCTCTAGCAAGACTCCTCTCATCTGCACCCAATGCTGAAGTGGAAAGATGTTATGGCGTAGGAGTGCATCTATGAAAAACATGCTAGGAGGGAGCTCTTTCCTCAACAGATACTGGCGTGTGGATGCCCCTCTGGACAGAATATGAACTATGTCGCTCTAGGAAGGATGAGTCTAGACTCGATAATCCTCTAGACGGGCTAGCTCGTAGGGAATACACAATGTCTCTGCTATGTGTCTAGCTCCTAGAATACCATGGCGTCCGTCTATGGTGAAGTGGATGACAGTAGGATCTCGGACCTGGTGTGTGGTCATGGACTGATAAAAGTCCAATGCTACACGGGGATAGAAAAAATCCCTAGGAGTCATCAAGTGCTCCATATGGTACCTCTACAGCATATGGAAGGAGTCCTTGAGCTCGGGTTGAAGTCTGAAAGTAGCTGTGTCAAAGTAGAGCTTGGAGTGGAATGGCCTAGCCTTGCAATCCAAATTACCCTCAATGGGTGGTTGAGTGACCATGGGGCGTCTGATAAGCACCTTAGGAGTCATGCCTGAGGGAATCTGAGACTCTGTGGCTGGTGGCTGAGACGACTGAGGCTCTGATGGAGGCTCTGAAGACGGCTCTGATAAGTCAATTGGTGCTGATACCCTGGCTTTCTTCTTTGGGGAATGACTACCTGACTTTTTGGGACGAGAGGAGCTTGCCCCAGGTGTGGTGGGTGGTCTCCTCGTTTCATAGCGCCTCGAAAGATGACTCAACGATGCTTCCTCAACTGGAGGTAGGACGACCAGTGGCCGTGGAGGCTCGGGTATGGAGCCTTGAACAGGGGTCTCTCTTGGGCCTCTCAAACGGCTTGAAGGAGACGAGGACTTAGCTCCTCGGGTTTTTGCCATGGCTATCTCAGAGAAGATAGTCGGAGGTGCGCGCACGGCTTGGGCTCAGATGCGGGAGGGGGTAGATGGAAGGTTGCTCTGGTTTGGCTCCTCTTTGGCACCTATTTGAAGTTCAAATGACAGGTTTAAAAGGAAATGTGGAATTTATAACGTTTAAAAATGGATGCCAAGGGACGGTTTTAATTTTCGCAGCGAAGAGGCGATTTCGCAACGGAGGGGCATTTTCCGCAGCCCATTTCGCAGCTGCGAAATGACGAGTGGGGGCTGTGAAATGGCACTCGTGTGCCAAAGGGTGGTTTCATAGCTGCGAAACCCCATGCGAAATGGGGCTTTGGCTGCGAAAATTGGAGTTTTAAAGCTTTAGGGATTTCGCAGCCCATTTCGTAGTTGCGAAATGAGGTGGGGGCTGCGAAATGGCACTCGTGTGCCAAAGGATGGTTTCGTAGCTCCGAAAATTTTCACAGAGGGGGGCATGGGGCTGCGAAATCATTTCGTAGCCAAGGGGTGTTTTCGCAACCAAAGCCTGATTTCGTAGCGTGCTTCTTGGGGCTACAAAATTATTTCGCAACCAAAGGCCATTTTCGCAGGGGCCTCCTTTGGGCTGCAAAATCTAACAAGCCATGAATTTTCCCTTGCTTTTGAACTCCTTTAGCTCCAAGAGACCTTCTTTCAATTTCTTTGCAATTCCTCCTAAATTAGATCATTCAAAAAGATTAAGTTACATATAAAAAACACAAATTAAGACCAAAATTAAAATAAAAAGAATTAATAAAGCTTTTAAATTAACAAAATTAAACAAAAAATATGGACTTTGGTGAAACCAAGCCCATCTAACCCTTTTCTGATTAGGCTTTCTGTGGCTCAAGGAGGTTGATTTCCTCATTTTCTTGCTTGAATGGCTTAATGAATGGCTTGAGATGATGACCATTGACCTTAAAAGTGTCAATGCTATTGGAATTCAGTAATTCCACCACTCCATTGAGATGCACTTGGTTAATAATGAAAGGGTCTATCCACCTGGACTTGAGCTTCCCAGGAAAGATATGGAGCCTTGAATCATAGAGTAAGACTCTTTGTCCTTTCTGGAATTTTTTATTGGGGACTAATTAATCATGCCACCTCTTCATCCTCTGTTTTGCAACTTTGGAATTGATGTAAGCATCATTTCTTAAGTTCTCCATCTCATTAAGGTCTAAGCACCTCTTTGCCCCGACTCTGATCAAGTCCATGTTTAACTTCTTGACTGCCCACCAAGCCTTATATTCAACATCCACAGGGAGATGACATGCTTTGCCATAGACTAGGTGATAGGGAGACATGCCAAAAATAGTTTTGTAAGCTGTTCTATATGCCTATAGTGAATCATGAAGCTTAATAGACCAATATCTTCTGCTCGTGATCACCACCTTCATCAATATATTCTTGATTTCCCTGTTTGCTAGCTCAACTTGCCCAGAAGTCTGAGGGTGATAAGGTGTAGCTACCTTATGCTTCACTCCATACTTGGCTAATAGGGTTTCAAACGGTCTATTGCAAAAATGAGTACCTCCATCACTGATTATGGCCTTGGGCACCCCAAATCTTGAGAGGATGTTCTCTTTGAGAAACTTGAGAACTACCCTGTGATCATTATGCTTACAGGAGATTGCCTCAACCCATTTAGAAACATAGTCCATCCCCACCAAGATATAAGAGTTACCGAAAGACATTGGGAAAGGTCCCATGAAGTCAATGCCCCAAACATCAAAGAGATCAACTATTAGAATGGGGTTCATAGGCATTTGATTCCTTCTTGTTAGATTTCCGAGCCTTTGGCATCTATCACAGCTCCTACACATGATGTGGGCATCTTTGAAGAGTGATGGCCAACTAAACCCTGATTGCAACACCTTCATGGCTATTTTCTGAGAGGCAAAGTGGCCTCCACATGCACTTTCATGGCAATGGCTGAGGATTCCTTATTGCTATTCTTCAGGGACACACTTCCTTATTATTTGATCTGCACAATATTTGAAAAGGAAAGGCTCTTCCCAATAATAAGCATGAATCTTTGCAAAGAAGTGCTTCTTGTCTTGTGCTTTCCACTCACTCGGAACTTCACCAGTAACTAGATAGTTATCAATATGAGCATGCCAAGGAGTTTTTGCTAGCAACATAAGTGATTCCTCAGGAAAGTCATCATTAGTAGGTAAGACATGGGAATTGTGTGCTATAACCAACCTTGAAATGTGGTCAGCTACCACATTCTCCACTCCTTTCTTATCTCTGATTTGGAGATCGAACTCTTGTAGTAAGAGAATCCATCTAATCAACCTTGCTTTTGCATCTTGTTTTGTTAATAAATACTTCAAGGCTGAATGGTCAGTGAAAACAATGATGAAAGACCCTACTAGATAAGCACGAAACATGTCTAAGGCAAACACTACAGCTAAGAATTCTTTCTCTGTAGTTGTGTAGTTCCTTTGAGCTTCGTTCAATGTCTTGTTTGCATAGTAGGTCACATAGGGCTTTCCATCTTCTCTTTGGCCAAGCACAGCTCCTATAGCAAAGTCACTGGCATCACACATTACTTCAAAGGGTAGTTGCCAATTAGGAGTCCTCACTATTGGAGTTGTTGTCAAGAATTGCTTCAGTTGATTAAAACTCTTTTGACATCTTTCATCCCATATAAACTTAGCATCCTTAGCCAAAAGTTCACAAAGAGGTTTTGAAAGGTTAGAGAAATCTTTTATAAATCTCCTATAGAACCCTGCATGGCCAAGGATTTGCCTTACTCCTTTTACAGTTGTTGGGGATGGCAATTTGACAATAAGTTCCACCTTTGCTTTATCAACTTCAATGCCTTTCTCGGAGATGATATGGACAAGGACAATTCCTTGACGTACCATAAAAGAGCATTTCTCCCAGTTGAGCACCAAGCCCTTCTCAATGCATCTGTTAAGAACCGCTTCCAAGTTGACTAAGCATTCTTCAAATGTACCTTCATATATGGTGATGTCATCCATGAAAACCTCCATAATTCGCTCCACCATATCACTAAAGATACTTAGCATACATCTTTGGAATGTTGCAGGTGCATTGCATAAACCAAAAGGCATTCTTCTGTAAGCATATGTTCCAAATGGACATGTGAAAGTGGTCTTCTCTTGATCTTCAACATCAATTTTCAATTTGAAAATATCCGGAGTACCCATCCAAGAAACAATATAAAGGATGGCCAGAGACTTTCTCCAACACTTGATCAATAAATGGCAATGGAAAATGATCTTTCCTTGTCACAACATTCAATTTTCTATAATCTATACACACCCTCCAACCTGAAGTGAGGCGTGTAGTAATTGCTTCTCCTTTTTCATTGTGAACCACAATAATCCCTGACTTCTTTGGTACCACATGAGTAGGACTCACCCAAGGGTTTTCAGATATGGGGTAGATAATACCTGCTTGAAGTAGCTTCAGCACTTTAGCTCGCACCACCTCTTGCAAATGAGGATTCAATCTTCTTTGAGGTTGACAAATTGGTTTAGCTTCTTCCTCCATGTATATATGATGTGTACAAACCAAAGGACTAATGCCTTTCAAGTCAGATATTTGCCATCCTATTGCTTTCTTACACCTCTTGAGAACTTCAAGTAGACACTTCTCCTGAGGACTAGTAAGAGATGAAGACATAACAACATGGCATTGTTTATTCTCTTCCAGGTATGTGTATTTCAACTCCATGGGCAGAGGCTTCAAATTGAGCTTTGGGGTCTCTTTTTTAACAACTTCTTGTGCCTCCTCTTTATTGAACAAAGGTAGAATCTCTTCTCTCCTCTTCCAACCTTGTAGAGTAGCAAGCACATCAGAGGGTTCAGGTAACCCTTCTTCAAGATCCCCAAGACTTTCATTCAACTTGTCTTGCATATTCTGATTACAGTGCTCCCCCACTAGAGTGTCAATAATGCATACCTCTTTTGGACCTTCTTCTTCTTTCGAAGTGATTAGCCTTTTAGACATATAAAAGATATTGAGCTTAAGTGTCATGTTGCCAAAAGTGAGTTGCATCAGTCCATTCCTACAATTGATGATTGCATTTGAGGTAGCAAGGAATGGCCTTCCAATGATGATAGGAACATAATTAGCTTCCTTGACAATGGGGTCCGTATCAAGAACAACAAAATCTACTGGATAGTAGAAATTATCAACTGGAACTAAGACATCTTCAATTATCCCCCTTGGAATTTTCACTGATCTATCTGCTAGAGATAGAGTGATTGATGTTGGCTTCAATTCACCAAGTCCCAATTGCTTGTAGATAGAGTATGGTAGCAAATTCACACTTGCTCCCAAGTCTAACAAGGCTTTCTCCACTACCTTTCCTCCAATCATGACTGAAATGGTAGGACATCTCGGATCTTTGTACTTCAAAGGAGACTTGCATTGTATGATAGCACTTACTTGCTTAGTCAAGAAGCCTTTCTTGTTCACATTCAACCCTCTTTTGATAGTACACAAGTCCTTTAGGAATTTTGCATATGTTGGAACTTGTTTAATCATATCCAACAATGGAATATTGACTTTCACTTGTCTCAATACTTCAAGAATTTCTGATGCATTTCTGATCCCTTTTTTCCCATGCAAAGCTTGAGGAAAAGGTGGAGAGGTGTGTTTCTTCAACATTTCTTCCTTAATAAGTACTTTCTCCAGATTTGCATTCACTGTTGAATCATGGTCCTCTTTCCCTTCACTGATATCTTTCTTCTTTCCTTTGATTTTCTCCCTCTTCTTTGTCTCTTCTTCTTCTTCCTCTTCAACATGTGGCTTGGGTGTTGGCAATTCAACCTTTTTACCACTCCTTAGAGTGATCAAGGCTTTAACATCTCTCACCTGTGAGGATTCTCCCTCATGAGTTTCCACTTCATGGATACCCTTGGGGTTTTGGTGAGGTTGAGAAGGAAATCTACCCTTCTCTTGCACTGTGTTCAAGTTAGTGAGCCTTGAGATTGAGTATTGGAGATTATCTATCTTTTGAGATAAGTCATTTTGCATCCCATCCATCCTTTTATTCAAAGTATTCTCTACACTGTCAATTCTTTGACTGAGTTGAGCATTGATGGCTTTTTGGTCTCCAACAAAATCTCCCACAACCTTGCTGAGATTCACTCTTGCTTGTTCAAGGTTTGAAGCTTGTTGAGATGGTTGAGCCGGTTGTTGGTACTGAGGTGCTCTTGGCTTCCATGAGAAATTTGGATGATTCCTCCAACTTGAGTTGTAAGTATTTCCATACGGAGCATTGTTATTAGGCTTGAATTGTCCAATAACATTTGCTTGATCTCCAAACATTTCCCTAGCAGCTAGAATTGAAGGGCACTCCTCCACCAAGTGTTCATAAGATTGACAAATAGGACATCGCTTTACTTGCACTGGTGTTTTAGCAACAGCTTGCACTTCATGCATCTTTTTCAGTTCTAGCTCCTCCAATCTTCTTGTCATAGCTGCAAACTTTGCTTTCATATCAACATCTTCATTCAAGGTGTACATCCCAGCCTTAACATTAAAAGCATTTGGTTGAGACTTCATCTTCCCCACTTCTCCTTTGTTTGGTTCATCCCATCCTCTTGAAACTTCAGCCACATAAATCAAGAAATCCATAGCTTCCTTCGGATTTTTATTCATGAAATCTCCTCCACACATTGTCTCGAGGAGTTGCTTCATTGAGGAAGACATCCCATCATAGAAATAACTCACCAATAGCCATGTATCAAAACCATGGTGAGGACAAGCATTGATGGCTTCCATGTATCTTTCCCAACACTCATAGAATTTCTCATTCTCTTTAGCTGATAAATTTGAAATTTGCCTTTTCAAGCCATTTGTTCTGTGAATAGGAAAAAACTTCTTGAGGAATTCAGTTTGTAAATCAGTCCAAGTACGAATACTCCTTGGCCTTATCCTTTAAAGTAAAAGGAAATAACTTAAGCCTCATCAAGTCGATTGAAGCTCCTCTTTCTTGGAATGTATTACAAACATCTTCAAATTCCTTGATATGTGTATAGGGATTCTCACTTTCCATCCCATGGAAAGTTGGTAGAAGTGGAACAATATGCGGTCTGATCACTAGCTACTCTGTAGGGGGCACTATACATGATGGTGCACTCATTCGAGGTGGATGCATGTGGTCCCTCAGTGATCTGAAAGCATTGGGATTGACCTGGTGACCATGGTGACTATGCTGATCTTCAAGTGTAGCTTCCATGATATTCAAGCTCAATTCCAATTCCTTGTTATGAGGTGTATCATGTTTCACAAGCCTTCCTCCACTATCTCGTATCCAATTTAGCATACACAACTAGTATCAACTGTAACTAAAACAAAAACAAAAGAAAACAAGACTACAAAAAGACTAAAATGAACTAAAACTGAATTGAAAGATATATTAGAATATGAACAAGTAAAAGAAATAATTAAAAAAAATTAGTAAAATGAAAGAAAAGTCACCAAACTTGTGATGAAAATCACAAGTACTCTGAAATAATATCACTGTGAAGTTGGCACCTTCCCCAGCAACGGCGCCATTTGATTCATTCCCAGCTGGTGTACCATGAGTTTGATCCTCAAACAGGAGTAATCAACAAAATTTATAACCTATATCACCATGCACTAGGATAGCCTAAGCTAATATAGCATAGTGGCTCTAGGATCGTTCACTGGGAAGGGTTTTCAACTTACAACTGATACCAATTCAAAGTTGAATTGGTGCTTTTTCATTTCAAGGTTAGCTTCAAAAGAAAACATAAACTTTGGTTGAAAAAGGGTTGGTTTCAAGATAATGAAAAGAAAGTAATGGGAATTACTTATAAAGAAAAAGCACTTCTTGGAGTTTTAGGATCACTGGGGTCAGGCTCCTCATGCAAAAACAAAGTTCCGGTCACTTTGATTCTTTTCATCCCATTAGAGGATTAACATATAGTTAATTCTCCAACCGGTGTTGTATAGATGCATCCCTTCTATGGATTTCAGCACTAATTCCCTCTCACTGATGCATCTTGCAATGGCTCGTGCCTCTCACCTTGCATTCGCCATTCAAGGTGATCATTAACCTTGGACTTCCCTTCTCAAGCTCGCAAGAGATAACTAATGGATGTCTCCTTAGAGTCCGAAAGCTTACCAAGTGTTGGCAATTCTAGAAAATCCTACCTTCAAGTCACGTTCCAAAGGCTCGCAAGAGGTAAACTAGTGCATCTCAATGGACGGAGGTCACTTGCCTTACCAAGTGTTGGCCCAGGTGAATTGAAGGCGTTTTAAGTTAACTAAAAACATAGAAACCATAAACGGGTTACACTTTCTCTTCATTGACAGCTGAAACAATAAAACTACCAATTCTTGCATTCGGCACCTTACCCAGCTACCTTAGCTCCAAGAGACAAAAATTCTAGCCACCCATTCTCTGAGAAAACATCCTCAGAACTTGTTTGGCTAGTAAGAACAATACAATCAAATTGAGTAGGTAAGGCAGAGCAAAGCTCTGTATTTTACTTCCTTCCAAACTATACAAAAGATGATGTCCCTGAGAACAAGCTCCCGAGAGATATCTGTAATGAAAATTACAAAAAACCATATATATGAGGTTATTCACCCTTTTGTTCTTACTTAATAACTAAGGAATCTTATAATTGGTGGATTACAAGGAGAAAATGGGGATTTAGACATCAAATATCTGAAGCAAAAAATCTAAAAGTGTTGGTCACAAATATCTGGAAGCACTCAGGAGGATTTCACAGGCGTGCAAGATGGCTGCGAAATTTCGCAGCTAAAGGCTGATTTCGCAGCCATCACCTTGTGATTTCGCAACCTGCGAAATTGGCCTTCAACTTGGTGTGATCGGCTTCCAATGGATCTAACGTTTTCATTTCAACTCTGATTTGTGTACTATTTGAAGTGTTGGATTGATGACTTCCCGAGCTTCGAAATGAAATATAGTATACATCAAATGGGCTCCAAAAAGTACTCCAAAAGTGTCCAACAGTTGATGTCCTCTTGAATTCTTCATGTTAGATTTCTCTCTTTGCTTTCATCCTTGCATTCATGATTTGTTTATGGAAAAGTACTACAAATCTCTAAAGATTGAATTCTTCATGTAAATGAGCTTCCATTTGCTTTGCCATGGATTATATAAAGCTCTCCCTCATCTTAGATTGCTTTGGTGATAAAAAAGCTATCAAAAACACCAAAACTTAACACAATTTGATTAGAAATGATTGCAAGGGTCCTTAACATGCCAATTGAGTTAAAAGGTAATAACTAATACTCAAAAGTGTTTAAAAGAGTTAATTACAAGCTATCAAATAGAACTTTTTGAGTAGTAATCATCGGAAGAACGCTGAGAATTCGCTGGAGCCTAAGGTTTTGGTTGTGAATGCCTAGACATCTCTCCAGGGCTTGAGGTCCTGGCTCTCTTTGGGGGAATGCAGCGTACTAATGGCTCAGGGGGTGGAGAAGTTGGTGGTCTTCATGTCGAGTATCAACGCTGAGGAGGGCTAGAGGGCACCCCGCCTTCAGAAGATGGAGCCGTCAAGGCCTGAGGGGCTTGAGGTGAATCCTAAAGAGCGAAGGCTCTTGGCCTAGCCTCGCGAGATACTGAAGGGTCGGTATAGCCTCCTCTGATGCGTGCCATGGTTGAAATAGGGTGAGAGATGGAGGTTGTTTCTTCAAATTTGTGGTCGTGGGGCGTGGAATGGAGAGAAAACCAATTCGCAGGGTGGCTTTGAGTTTCGCAAGGAGTAAATGGGCTTGCAAAATGAATAGAGGCAGATTGGGCAGCGGGAGGTCTTTAAATAGGCTTGGTTTAAGTGACCTTTGGCTTTCCCACTAACCGTTGGCATTTCACATAGAGACTGTTGGAATTCGCAAGGTTGCGAAATTGATTTGCACAGGCTTTTCAAATTTCGCATGGGTTTTGCAAGGTAAAAATGGGTTGCAAATTGTTGGTAGCCCTTGCAAAATTTTTGCCAGGCAAAATTGGGGTTGTGAAATTTTGGCAAGGCATATTTGGAGTTGCGAAATTTTCGCAAGGCAGATTTGGGGTTGCAAAATTTTCGCAAGCTGATTTTGGGGTTGCAAAATTTTCGCATGCCCTGCGAAATGCTCTATTTTTCCATCTATTTTGGAATTTTCCCTACATTTGATCATCAAAAATTAAATTAAGTCACAATAAAATAAAATTAAAGCAAGAAATTTCAATTTAAAACATATACTAAATCAATAAAACTTGAAATTAACATTAAAACAAAAATTATGGACTTAGTGTCTTCCGACAGACTAATTCCATCTAACCATTTGTCTTTATAAGCTTGATGTGATTCAAGGAGGTTGATTTCCTCCTTGTCTCGAGAAAATGGCTCCAGGAATGGCTTGAGATGTTGGCCATTGACTTTGAAACTCCCGGTACTATTGAGTAGCTATACTACTCCATTTGAATACACTTGTTAGATAGTAAACGGACCTATCCACCTTGACTTCAACTTTCCCGGGAAGATGTGGAGCTTAGAGTCATAAAGCAAGACTTTTTGTCCCTTCTGGAATTCTTTGCGGGAGACCAACTAATCATGCCACCTTTTCAATCTTTGCTTTGCAATGTTTGAATTATTGTAAGCACCATTTCTCAGTTCCTCCATCTCATTAAGGTCTAGAAATCTCTTCATGCCAACTCTGTTCAAGTCCATGTTAAGCATCTTGATTGCCCACCAAGCTTTGTATTGCACTTCAACGAGGAGATGGCATGCTTTTCCATAGACTAGGCGATAAGGAGACATTCCAAGAATGGTCTTGTAAGCTGTTCTATAAGCCCATAGTGAATGGTGAAGCTTAACAATCCAATCTCTTCTGCTCGTATTCACCATTTTCATCAATATGTTTTTTATCTCCCGGTTGGCTAACTCAACTTGCCCAAAAGTCTAAGGGTGGTAAGGTGTAGCTACCTTATGCTTCACCCCATACTTGGCTAAGAGAGTTTCGAACGACTTGTTACAAAAATGAGTACCCCCATCGCTGATTATGACTTTGGGTACTCCAAATATGGAGAAGATGTTCTCTTTGAGAAATTTGAGAACAATTTTGTGATCATTTCATTTGCATTGGATCGTTTCAACCCATTTAGAAACATAATCCACTCCCACCAAGATGTAGGAATAGCCAAAGGACATAGGAAAAGGTCCCATGAAGTCAATGGCCCCTACATAAAAAATATCAACTATTAAAATGGGGTTCAAAGGCATCATGTTCTTACGTGTTAATTTCCCAAGTCTCTGACATCTGTCATAGCTCTTGCACATGGTGTGGGCATCTTTGAAAAGTGATGGCCAGCAAAAACCCGATTGCAATACCTTTATAGTTATCTTCTGAGAAGCAAAGTGGCCTCCACATGCGCTTTCGTGGCAATGACTTAGGATCCCCTGTTGCTCTTGCTCAAGGATGCACTTCTGTATTATTTGATCTGCACAATATTTAAACAGAAATGACTCTTCCCAATAGTAGGAATGAATTTTTCAAAGAAATGCTTCTTATCTTGTGCCTTCCACTCACTTGGAACTTCTCCGGTAACTAAATAGTTAGCAATATGAGCATACCAAGGAGCGTCTTGTATAAACATGAGTGACTCCTCTGGAAAATCATCATTAATGGGCAAACTATGGGAATTATGTGTGATGGCTAATCTTGATAGATGGTCGGCTACCACATTCTCCACTCCTTTCTTGTCTTTGATCTAAAGACTGAATTCTTGAAGCAAGAGAATCCATCAATCAACCTTGCTTTTGCATCTTGCTTAGTCAACAAATATTTCAAGGCTGAGTAGTCAATGAAAACCACAATGGAAGACCCCACTAAGTAAGTGCGGAATTTGTCTAGGGCAAAAAATACAACCAACAATTCTTTCTTTGTGGTTGTGTAGTTTCTTTCCACTTCATTCAATGTTTTACTTGCATAGTAGATCACATAGGGCTTTCCTTCTTCTCTTTGCCCAAGAACAACTCTTATAGCAAAGTCACTGCCATCGCACATCACTTCAAAGGGCAATTGCCAGTTAGGAGCTGTCACTATTGGAGTGGTTTTCAGCAATAACTTCAATTCTTCAAAACACCATTCACATCGATCATCCCATACAAATTTAGCATCCTTTACTGATTACTACCCAAAAAGTGTCATTTTGCGCCTTTAATTCATTATGTTTTAAGCACTTTTGTGTAGTAGTTCTCCATCTTTATCCCAATTGGCATGTTAAGGACCTAGCAATGACTTATAATCATATTTGTAGCTAGTTTGAGTGTTTTGACAGCTTTTTGGATCATTAAGACAAGCCAAGTAAAGGAGAGAAGCAAAGAGGAAAAACAAGCAAAGTGAAGAAAATAGAGGACAGCAGCTGCAGTCTTCCTTCGCACTTTTGGAGAACTTCCCGAAGTCCATTTTCTACATGCTATATACCATTTCAAAGCTCAGGAAGTCAAGAATCCAACGCTTCAAACCTTGTATGATTTGAATCTAAAATGAGGAAGATATGGCCTTCGGAAGACAACTGCTCCAGGCTTGTGAGAAATTCGCACAACACCTTGAATTTCGCACAGCAGGCCATGCGTGCTGTGAAATCTCCTCTGTTTTGCCGACTCCACACGAGATCTTTTCTTTTAGATATTTTTGTATAAATATCCATTCTTCTCCTTGTAATCCACCAATCATAAGATTTCTTAGCTAGGAAGGTTGGAAAAAACTTCTGTATATATATTCCCTTGCATCCATTGTAAAATATATACAGAGAGAGATAGAGATATAGATATAGAAGTATGTAAAATAGATCAATATATAGAATATACAGAGCCTTGCTCTGTTTTTTTCCTTCTCTTTCATTTTCATTTTCTTGCTAGCCAAACATTCTCTGAGATGTTTTCTCAGAGGATGAGTGGCTAGGCTTTTTGTTTCTTGGGTGAAGGAAGCTAGGTGAAAAGTCCAGATGAAAAAGTGGAAAACTCTCATGCGTTAAATACAGGTATTTGGAGTTCATAAATGGCTTCTAAATCTAAAGTTTTGCTTTAAATCCCTTAGAATCACTTTGAATAGCCAATACATGGTAAGCTTTAGGTCTCTGTGGATGCTTATTGCTAGATTCATATCAGTCCATTAGTTATCTGTACGAGCCATTGGAAAGTGGTTCAAGGTGAAGACCCATAGTGTCTAAAGCCATTAACGGAACTTGACTACCATCTCTATTGACTTTTTATGGATTAAATCTTCATTGTTAAACCTATACCGGTTCGGGAAATAACTATAGGTTAAATCCCCAATGCGAGGAGAAAAATCCCGGAATTTCCCACTTTGCAGTTGGCACTTGATCCTAGTAACCTAAAATCCCAAGAAACACCTTTCTTTCTAATTTCTTTCTAGTTAATTTTAGTTACTTTATGTTAGGTTAGCTTAATACCATCCATTTTCATTCAAACTTATGTCTTCTTTTAAAGCTAACAAAGAAAAGAAAAAACACAAATTCAGTTTTTGAACTAATATCAATTGCGAAGTGAAAACCCATCTCTGTGGACGATCCTAGAGCCACTATACTATGCTAGCTAAATGCTACCCCGGTATATGGTGAAATAGGTTTATAAATTTTGTTGATTACTCCCGTCCGAGGATTGAGATCAAAGCACATCAATTGAGTTGAATCAATTGGAACACCAATCGGGCATGAATCATTTACCAATAGCTCACAAAGAGGTCTTGCAAGTTTAGAGAAATATTTTATAAGCCTCCTATAGAACCTAGTGTGGCCAAGGAATTGCCTTACTCCTTTGACAGTTGTTGGCGATGGCAACTTGACAATAAGTTCCACCTTTGCTTTATCCACTTCAATGCCTTGCCTGGAGATAATATGCCCAAGGACAATTCCTTGGGGTACCATGAAATGGCATTTCTCCCAGTTAAGCACCAAGTCTTTCTCAATGCATCGGTTCAACACAGCTTCCAAATTGACTAAGCATTCTTCAAACGCACTTCCATATACGGTGATATCGTCCATAAAGACTTCCATAATGTGCTCCACTATATCACTGAAAATGCCTTAACATGCATCTTTGGAATGTTGTTGGTGCATTGCAGAAGTCGAAGGGCATTCTTCTGTATGCGTAGGTTCCGAATGGACATGTGAAAGTGGTCTTCTCCTGGTCTTCAACAACAATTTCTATTTGAAAATACCCGGAGTAGCCATCCAAGAAACAGTAGAATGGATGGCCTGAACCCTCTCAAGCACTTGATCAATAAACGGCAATGGGAAGTGGTCCTTCCTTGTTACAACATTCAACTTTCTATAATCAATACACACCCTCCAACCTGAAGTGAGGCGTGTAGAAACTTCCTCTCCCTTATCATTTTACACCACTGTGATCCCTGATTTCTTTGGTATGATTTGCATAAGACTCACCCATGGGCTATCTAATATGGGATAGATAATACCGGCCTGAAGTAGCTTAAGCACTTCAGCTCGTACCACCTCTTGCATGTGAGGGTTTAAACTTCTTTAGGGTTGACGAACTGGCTTAGCTTCTTCTTCCATGTATATATGATGAGTACAGACTAAAGGGCTGATCCCTTTCAGATCAGAAATTTTCCACCCTATTGCCTTCTTGCATCCCCTGAGGACTTCAAGTAGACAATCATCTTGAGTAGTGGTAAGAGATGAAGAAATAACAACAGGGCTCTGCTTGTTCTCTTCCAGGTATGCTTACTTCAACTCTGTGGGTAATGGCTTCAGAACAAGCTTTGAGGGCTCCTCTTTAACAACTTCTTGTGTCTCATCCCTATTGAATAGAGGGAGAATTTCTTTCCTCATCTTTAAAGGAGGCAGAGTAGCAAGCAAATA
This sequence comes from Vitis amurensis, assembly GCA_037355405.1. Classification (NCBI taxonomy): domain Eukaryota; kingdom Viridiplantae; phylum Streptophyta; class Magnoliopsida; order Vitales; family Vitaceae; genus Vitis; species Vitis amurensis. The sequence continues at coordinate 18,762,271 of CM074694.1, forward strand.
TGAGGGTTCAGGTAACCCTTCATCAAGATCCCCAAAACTCTCTTTCAAATCTTCTAGCATCTTCTTATCACAATGCTCTTTCACTAAGTTGTCAATCATGCACACTTTTTCTGGTCCTTCTTCTTCTTCCGAATGGAATTATTTATTGCACATATAGAAGATATTGAGCTCCAACGTCATGTTGCCAAATGTAAGTTGCATGACTCCATTCCTACAATTGATGATAATATTTGATCTAGCTAGGAATGGTCTTCCAAGTATGATAGGAATATAGTTAATTCCTTTGGCAACCGGGTCCATATCAAGAACAACAAAATCCATTGGGTAGTAGAATTTGTCAACTTGAACTAGGACATCTTCAATCATACCTCTTGGAATTTTCATAGATCTATCTGCTAAAGATAGAGTGGTTGATGTTGGTTTTAACTCTCCAAGTCCTAATTGCTTATAGACAGAGTAGGGTAGCAAATTCACACTTGCTCCCAAGTCTAACAAAGCTTTCTTTACACATGTCTCTCCGATCATCACTGAGATGGTAGGATAGCTCGGATCTTTGTATTTCACAGGAGACTTGCATTGTATAATGGAACTTACTTGCTTAGTTAAGAAGGCCTTCTTACTCACATTTAACCCTCTTTTTATAGTGCATAAGTCCTTAAAGAATTTTGCATAAGTTGGAACTTGTTTGATCATGTCTAGCAAAGGGATGTTAACCTTCACTTGCCTCAACACTTCAAGAATTTTTTATGCATTGTTGATTCCCTTTTTGCCATGCAAAGCTTGGGGGAATGGTGGAGGCATGTGTTTCTTTATCATTTCTTCTTGGTTGATGATCCTCTCCGGTCTTTCATTCTCAGTAGCTTCAAGGTCCTCCTTCTTTGTACTATTCTCTTTTCTCTTTCCTTTGATTTTCTCTCTCTTCTCTTTCTCTGCTTCACTCTCTGGTTCATGTTCTGGCTTGGATGTAGGCAGATCAACCTTTACCACTCCTTAGAGTGATCACTGCTTTGACTTCCCTCACTTGTGAATATTCTCCCTCTTGAGCCTCCACTTCATGGATACCCTTGGGATTTTGATGAGGTTGAGAAGGAAATTTTCCTTTCTCATGCACTGTGTTGAGATTGGTGAGCCTTAAGATTGAGTATTGGAGATTATCTATCTTCTGAGATAAATCATTTTGCCTCCCATCCATCTTTTTGTCTAAACTGTCAATTCTTTGAATGAGATGAGCATTGATGGATTTCTGATCTCCAACAAAGTCTCCCATGATCTTGCTAAGATTCACAATGGCTTGTTTAAGATTTGAGGCTTGCGTGTGTGCTTGGCCAGATTGCATGTACTGGGGTGCCCTTGGCTTCCAAGAGAAATTCAGATGGTTCCTCCAATTTTGAATTGTAGGTGTTGCCATATAAAGCATTGTTATTGGGCTTAAATTGTCCAATAACATTTGCTTGATCCCCAAACATTTCTCTCACAACTGGCATTGTAGGATACTCCTCCACCAAGTGCTCAAAAGATTGACAAATGGAACACGACATAGCTTGCACTGGTGCTTCTGAAATGTCCTGCACTTCGTGTATCTTCTTCACTTCTAGCTCCTCCAATCTTCTTGCCATAGCTACAAATTTTGCTTTCATAACAGTGTCTTCAATTAAAGTATACATCCCAGCCTTAGCATTAGAAGCATTAGGTTGAGACTTCATTCTTCCCACTTCTCTGGCATTCAGTTCATCCCATCCTCTTGAAACTTCAACTACATAACTCAAGAAATCAATGGCTTCCTCCGGATTCTTACTCATGAAGTCTCCTCCACATATCATTTCTAAGAGTTGCTTCATTGAGGAAGACATACCATCGTAAAAATAGCTCACCAATAGCCATGGTGAGGACAAGCATTGATAGCTTCCATGTATCTTTCCCAACACTCATAGAATTTCTCATTCTCTTTAGTTGAGAAGTTTGAAATTTGCTTTTTCAAGCCGTTGGTTCTATGAGTCGGGAAAAATTTCTTGACGAATTAAACTTTTAAATCAGTCTAAGCTCGGATACTCCTTGGCCTTAAAGAATTAAGCCAGACCTTGGCCTTGTCCTTTAAAGTGAAAGGAAATAGCTTGAGCCTTATCAAGTCGATTGAAGCTTCTCTTTCTCGGAATGTATTACAAACCTCCTCAAATTCCTTAATATGCGTGTCGTGATTACTACTCAAAAAGTACTATTTCATAGCTTGTAATTAACTCTTTTAAAAACTTTTGAGTAGTAGTTATTACCTTTTAACTCAATTGGCATGTTAAAGACCCTTGCAATCAATTTTAATAAAATTGTGTTAAGTTTTGGTGTTTTGATAGCTTTTTGATCACCAAAGCAATCCAAGATTGAGGATAGTTCTTTGGAATCCATGGCAAAGCAATGGAAAGCTCAGAAACATGAAGAATCGAAGCTTTGAAGTCTTTTGCCATAAGCAAATCCGGAATGCAAGGAGTATGGGTGTCCGGACACACCATCGGAGGGCGGCGGAACGTGGGCTATGGCAGGCAGGCTGTCGGAATGACGTAGCAAGGCTTGTGCGCTTTAGTCAATGATCCGGACAACATATCTGGATAGGATATGCTATCGTTCGGGTGTGATGATCGCGAGTGTCGTGTGCTTCTCCCTGAGGGAGTCCGGATAGGGGAGCGTGCCACGTGTCCTCTTGGGGAATTCGGATGGAGTTGCTCCGGATAGCGATGCGCGCTCCGTGTCATCAGGGGGAGGGGTCCCTACACCATGCACACGCAGACGATCACCCTTGCGACGTTCCATCTTCTCCGGATATCCCACATCCGGAATTCTGTCCGACCAACGTTCCACCTTCTCCAGATATTTCACATCAGGCGCCTGACGCCGGATGGGAGAGGAGGGCGTTTCAACTTCACCGGTTAGACATATCCGGATCCTTTGATAGCGCTTACCCGAAGAGTTTCGTAGCCATTTTACACAATGTCGCGGTTTTCTCCTGAAGCTTCCCAATATGTGCGACCGACATTTTGAGATATTTTTCTTTAGATATTTGATGTCTAAATCCCCAAAGTCTCCTTGTAACCCACCTATCATAAGATTCCTTAGTCTTTAAGTAAGAACAAAGGGGTGAATAACCTCTTATATATAGTTTGTAATAATCATGATATAAAGACACTCGGGAGCTTGTTCTCGAACTCTCGGGAGCTTGTTGTCGAACTCTCGGGAGCTTGTTCTTGGAGACAATCCTTTGTACAGTTTTGGGAAGGAAGTAAAATACAGAGCACTTGCTCTGCTTTTCATATATATATTTTTGTTTTCTCATTCTTTTTCTTTCTAGCCAATCAAACTCTGAGGATTTTTCCTCAAAGAATGAGAGGCTAGGCTCTTCGTCTCTTGGAGTGAAGAAAGCCGGGTAAGTTTCCTCATACATAAATTGGAATTTTTGTTTTTTTAGTTTTTAATGAAGAGAAAGTGTGACCCGTTAATGGTTTTTATCTTTTTAGTTAACTTAAAACGCCTTTAAATCACCTGGGCCAACACTTGGTAAGGCAAGTGATCTCCGTCCATTGAGATGCACTAATTTATCTCTTGCGAGCCTTTGGGAGGTGGTTTAAAGGTAGGATTTTCTAGAATAGCCAACACTTGGTAAGCTTTTGGACTCTAAGGAGACATCCATTAGTTATCTCTTGCGAGCTTTTGACGGATAATCCAAGGTTAAAGATCACCTTGAATGGCAAGTGCTAGGTGAGAGGTATGAGCCATTGCAAGATGCATCAGTGAGAGGGATTTAGTGTTTGAACCCATTAATGGGAAGCATCTGTACAACACTGGTTAGAGAATTAACTATATGTTAATTCTCTAATGCAAGGAAAAGAAATAAGTGACCGAAACTCTCCCTTTTGTATGAGGAACCCGAGCCTAGTGATCTAAACTCTAAGAAACACTTTTCTTTGTAATTAAAAGCAGTTACTATTTTTGGTTTGCTTAAAACCAATCCTTTTTCCACCACAGATTAAGTTTTCTTTTAAAGTTAACCTTGAAATGAAAAGGCACCAATTCATCTTTGAATTAATATCAATTGTGAAGTGAAAACCCATCCCAGTGAACGACCCTAGAGCCACTATGCTATGCTAGTTAAGGCTATCCTAGTACATGGTGTAATAGGTTATAAATTTTGTTGATTACTCCCTGAGGACCAAAATCAAGGGACACCAACAGGACATGAATCAGCTGAGACACCAATTGGGCACGAATCAAATGGCGCCGTTGTCGAGGATCGAACCCTAATCAAATGGCGTCGTTGCTGGGAACGAATCAAATGGCGCCGCTACAGGGGATGAATCAAATGGCGCTGTTGCTGGGAACGAATCATGTAGGGATTCTCACTTTTCATACCGTGAAAAGTAGGTAGAAGTGGCACAATATGTGGTTGAATCACTAGCTGCTCTATAGGTGGCACTATACATGACGGTGCACTCATACGAGGTGGATGCATGCGGTCCCTCATGGATCGATATGCGTTAATATTCTCCTCTGGAGCATGTTCACTATGATGATCTTTAGGTGTAACTTCCATGACTTTCGCACTCAATTCCAACTCTGTTTCGTGAGGATTTTTTATTTTCACAAGTCTTCCCTCATTGCCTCGTATCCAATATGGCATACACAACTAGTAATAACTGAAACAAAAACAAAAACAAAGAAGACAAAAGAAAAACAAAAGAAAAATGTGGAGATTGGAGGGACACATGTGGAGAAGGCTTTACTAGACTTGGGGGCAAGTGTGAATTTGCTCCCATACTCTGTGTATAAGCAACTGGGACTTGGAGGATCGAAGTCCACAACCATAACTCTCTCCTTAGCTGATAAGTCACCAAAAATCCCAAGGGGGGGTGATAGAGGATGTTCTAGTTCAAGTGGACAAATTCTACTATCCTGTGGATTTTGTGGTGCTTGATACTGATTCCACTGTTAAGGAAGAAAATTATGTACTAATCATCCTTGGGAGGCCTTTCCTAGCTACCTCCAATGCCATCATTAATTGTAGGAATGGGGTGATGCAGCTCACATTTGGAAACATGACCTTGGAATTAAACATATTCCACCTATGCAAGAGGCATATTCACCCAGAAGAGGAGAAAGGATTTGAGGAGGTGTGCTTGATCAACACTTTGGTTGAAGATCATTGTGACGAGAATTTAGAGGAGAGCTTGAACGAAAGCCTGGGAGTGCTTGAAGATGGGTTACCTGAACCCTCTGATGTGCTAGCCATCATGTCTCCTTGGAGGAGACGGGAAGAGATCTTACCACTGTTCAATAAGGAGGACTCACAAGGAGCAGCTATGGAGGACCCTCCAAAGCTTGTTTTGAAGCCACTTCCTGTTGATTTGAAGTATGCATATTTGGAGAAAGATGAGAAATGTCCAGTGGTGGTTTCTTCAACTCTCACAAGTGATCAAGAGGATAGTCTTTTGGGAGTCCACAGAAAATGCAAAAAAACCATTGGATGGACAATTTCTGATCTGAAAGGGATTAGCCCTTTGGTATGCACCCACCATATCTACATGGAGGAAGATGCAAAACCAGTGAGGCAGCCCCAGAGGAGGTTGAATCCTCACATGCAAGAGGTGGTAAGGGGTGAAGTTCTGAAGCTACTTCAAGCAGGGATCATATATCCCATTTTAGATAGCTTGTGGGTGAGCCCAACCCAAGTAGTCCCAAAGAAATCTGGAATTACTGTGATCCAGAATGAGAAAGGGAAGGAAGTCTCTACACGTCTTACCTCAGGATGGAGGGTGTGTATAGACTACAGGAGGTTGAATTCAGTGACTAGGAAGGACCATTTCCCATTGCCTTTCATGGACCAAGTCCTTGAGAGAGTCTCAGGGCATCCTTTCTACTGTTTTTTGGATGGTTACTCGGGGTACTTCCAAATAGAGATTGATTTGGAAGATCAAGAAAAGACAACCTTCACTTGCCCCTTTGGTACTTTTGCCTATAGGAGGATGCCCTTTGGTCTATGTAATGCACCTGCAACTTTCCAAAGATGTATGCTAAGCATCTCAGTGATATGGTGGAGCACATCATGGAAGTCTTCATGGATGACATCACTGTGTATGGAGGTTCTTATAAGGAGTGTTTGTTGCATTTAGAAGCTGTTCTCCAAAGATGAATTGAGAAAGACCTAGTGCTAAATTGGGAGAAGTGTCATTTTATGGTACAACAAGGAATTGTCTTAGGACATATAATCTCCAAGAATGGCATTGAGGTAGATAAGGCAAAGGTGGAGCTAATTGTTAAGTTCCCACCTCCCACAAATGTTAAAGGAATTAGGCAATTCCTAGGACATGCCGGGTTCTATAGGAGGTTCATTAAGGATTTCTCAAAAATCTCAAAACCTCTTTGTGAACTCTTGGTAAAGGATGCCAAGTTTGTGTGGGATGAGAAATGTCAGAAGAGTTTTGAGGAACTGAAGCAATTCCTCACAACTGCACCAATAGTGAGAGCCCCAAATTGGAAATTACCTTTTGAGGTAATGTGTGATGCAAGTGATCTTGCTATGGGGGCTGTTTTGGGGCAAAGAGAAGATGGAAAGCCCTATGTGATTTGTTATGCAAGAAAAACTTTGAATGAGGCTCAAAGGAACTACACAACTACTGAGAAGGAGTTGTTGGCAGTAGTTTTTGCCTTGGATAAGTTTCGTGCCTATTTGGTAGGGTCCTTTATAGTGGTGTTCACTGACCATTCTGCTTTGAAGTACTTGCTAACCAAGCAAGATGCCAAGGCAAGATTGATAAGATGGATCCTTTTGCTTCAAGAATTCAATCTCCAAATCCGAGACAAAAAGGGAGTAGAAAATGTGGTAGCTGACCACTTGTCAAGACTTGTGATAGCACATGACTCACATGGTCTACCTATCAATGATGACTTCCCTGAGGAGTCTCTCATGTCAATTGAGGTAGCTCCATGGTATTCTCACATTGCAAATTACTTGGTTACGGAGAAGTTCCAAGTGAGTGGAGTGCCCAAGACAAGAAGCATTTCTTTGCTAAAATCCATGCCTATTATTGGGAGGAGCCTTTTCTCTTCAAATATTGTGAGGATCAAATCATAAGGAAATGTGTTCTTGAACAAGAGCAATCAGGAATTCTATCCCATTGTCATGATAGTGCATGTGGAGGTCATTTTGCTTCCCAGAAAACAGCCATGAGAGTGGTCCAATCAGGTTTTTGGTGGCCCTCTCTTTTCAAGGATGCCCACTCTATGTGCAAGGGATGTGATCGGTGTCAAAGGCTTGGGAAGCTAACACGCCGGAATATGATGCCCTTGAACCCCATCTTGATAGTGGATGTCTTTGATGTTTGGGGGATAGACTTCATGGGACCATTTCCAATGTCATTTGGACACTCCTACATTTTGGTGGGAGTGGATTATGTCTCTAAGTGGGTAAAAGCAATCCCATGTAGGAGCAATGATCATAAGGTGGTTCTCAAATTTCTCAAGGAGAACATCTTTTCAAGGTTTGGAGTGCCTAAGGCCATTATCAGTGATGGAGGAATCCACTTTTGCAACAAGCCTTTTGAGACTCTTCTAGCCAAATATGGGGTAAAGCACAAGGTAGCTACACCTTATCACCCTCAAACAAGTGGCCAAGTTGAGTTAGCCAACCGAGAAATCAAGAATATACTCATGAAGGTGGTAAATGTGAATAGGAAGGATTGGTCTATTAAGCTCCTGGATTCATTATGGGCTTATAGGACCGCTTATAAGACCATTCTTGGAATGTCTCCTTATCGCCTTGTTTATGGCAAAGCGTGCCATCTCCCAATGGAGGTTGAATATAAAGCATGGTGGGCAATCAAGAAGCTCAACATGGATTTGACAAGAGCCGGGTTAAAGAGATGTTTGGATTTGAACGAATTGGAGGAAATGAGGAATGATGCTTACCTCAATTCAAAAATTGCAAAAGAGAGGTTGAAGAAATGGCATGATCAGTTGGTAAATCAGAAGAATTTTACCAAGGGACAAAGAGTCTTGCTTTATGACTCTAAACTTCATCTTTTTCCGAGAAAATTGAAATCAAGGTGGACGGGTCCTTTCATAATTCATGACATGCAATCAAATGGGGTAGTGGAACTACTCAACTTCAAGAGCACTCGAACTTTCAAAGTGAATGGGCATCGTCTCAAGCCCTATATGGAATCATTTTCCCGAGACAAGGAGGAATTCATCCTCCTAGATCCACCTCTAACATGAAAACACTCAATTCATGGTTGAACTTAGTCTCTTCAAAGACTAAAAAGTTCATCCTCTTTTTGTTTCCTTTTGTGTTGATTGTAGTTTAATCTAGTGTTTTTTCTTGTGTATATGCATGTTTTGATTTTTATTTTTGACCTTAAATTCATTCTAATGTGGTTTGAATTGGTTTTTATGTTAACATGCAGGTAGGAAAGCTTGAAGAATGAAGTCAAGGGGAAAACAGGGAATCTCCCATCCTCAATCCCACCATGGCCGGCCATCTCAAGAGCTTCATCCCATAGCCGCGGCACCACACTATTCATAACAGTCCGTGACTTCCATTTTTAGCTCTTTCTCCTCCTTCCACCATCAAAAACCCTTCACTTCCTCCCTTTTATTATCACTTGCTTTTGGAACATTGGGGACAATGTTCATCATAGTTGGGGAGAGAGTTGAGGAAGTAGTTGGATTTTTGGTTAGGTTATTTTGCTAACAAACTTTTGCAAACTCTCTTTGTTTCTCAAAGATAAATTCTCAAAAGTAAATGGGAGAAATTAAATTCTTATCTTATTGCCATAGTCTCAGAGTTTGTATTATGCTTATTAAAGTTGATAAATTGTTGAAGCTCCTTTTGATTTCAATCTTAAGTCTTCCACTCTAATCTTTTCACACACTGAACACATTAGATTCCAGTTACAAGATGGAAAACTTTCTCACCCCCCTAAACTTGGGAAATTTTTATTTGGTGCCTTTGACCTCATTCTATTAGTGTTGGGACACCTTAAAAAGGCCAATGTGTCTTATGAAAAAAATTTGCTTCACTTGCTTTGAAACCCGAGTAAGGTCCGAGGGGTATATGGTGAAAATCTTTGAAGCATGGTGCCCTAAGCCTTTATTGGTTGGGAGTCACCGACCTCACTGCTTGTTACATGGGTGGATGGGTGGAGTTGTAAAAAAAAAAGAAAAAAAAGGAGGTGCGTTCTTAGCCTTTTATATGGGGGTTAGTGTTGCTAAAGTTAGAGAAAAACCTTAGTTCGGGGGAGAATATAGTTTGACATACTATAATTGGAAACTAAGCACCTTAACACTTAGATTTTTGTGGAAGATTAAGAGTTGGTCCTTTGGGAGTGGAAATTATTTTGATGCTCAAATTTGCATAATGCCCACTCTTTGTATGTTGTGATAGGTAAGTTATTTGATGACTCTTGTTGATGATTGAGTTTTATATCCTTGACTTGCCATGTGAGAGTTTGCAATCATGCCACTTGATTATTTTTTTTGAGTGATCAGCATGATTTTGTAAATTATTATATTATCTATTTTTCTTTCTTTTTCTCCCCTTCATTGCTAAGGGACTAGCAATGTGTCAGTTGGGGGGAGTGATTACTACCCAAAAAGTGTTATTTTGTGCCTTTAATTCATTATGTTTTAAGCACTTTTGTGTAGTAGTTCTCCATTTTTATTCCAATTGGCATGTTAAGGACCCTTGCAATCAATTCTAATCAAATTGTGTTAAGTTTTGGTGTTTTGATAGCTTTTTGATCACCAAAGCAATCCAAGATTGATGAGAGTTCTTTGGAATCCATGCAAGGAGCATATCCAGACAAGATGCTATCTTTCCACCCGGATGCGCGCCGCCATTTCCTTTGGGTATTTTTGCATCCGGCGCATGACAACGGATGGGAGAGGATGCGTTTCAACTTCTCCGGACGGACGTATCCAGATCATCTGATAGTCGTCTACCCGGATGGGAGAGCAGCCATTTTGCACAGTGCCACATGTGGACCTGCATTTTTAAGGATGCGTTCCCACTCAATCGGCGAGACTCGCTTTTCATTTATTTAGGTGAAAAATATGATTCTCAGAAAAGACTTGGAGTCGCCACTTACTTTTATTTATTTTTAAAGGGGAAAACAAGTAAGAATAAAACCCCTAAATGGACTCCTGATTTTTTTGGAAAAGCTGTCTACGAAAAACCTGAGTCTGGGTTCGGGGATCAGGTTACTTATTGGGAAGGTACGGTAAAGACCGTAGCACCCCTCTAAGCCCCTAAAAAATGGGTCTCTACTAAATAAGGTGAACCAGACATGGCAATTAACTAGAAGATCAATGGATACCAAAACGATCATAGTTCAAAAATAATTCATGATAATGAAATAATAAACAAAGTGAGAGTGAGAGTGTACCTTAGTAGCAGGTAATAAAGCGCTATCATGAAAACAAGGTTAGTGTACAATGACAAGTGTAAAAACAATCTCATACAAAACCAAATCAAAATCGAGAGCACAACTTGAATTATTTTTCGAAAAAAATGTTATGAATGTCGGGCCCCCCACCAAAGCCCAATTAATTCTTGCTATGAATTGATTATCATAAATTCCATCATTTTGGAATTATGAGAACTTATTCATAAAAAAAAATTTGAAAAACGGAATTTTGAAAATTAAATTTGAAATTTCGGAAGTGTGGAATTTTGTTTTTAAAAAAATGAGTTTGAAAATTTTGGGAATCTCTTTGAGAATGGTATTTCAAAATAAATAAATAAAATAATTTCAAATGGAATTAAATAAAAAAAAAAGAATAAATAAATAAATTTTGAATTTTGGAAAATGGGAATTTTGAAAAAATGTATCCAGAATTTTACGAATCTTTGAAAACTTGGCGTACGGGAATTTTTAAAAAATGAATCCGGAATTTTACGAATTTTCGGAAACTTGGCGTACGGGAATTTTTAAAAGATGAATCCGGAATTTTACGAATTTTCGGAAACTTGGCGTACGGGAATTTTTAAAAGATGAATCCGGAATTTTACGAATTTTCGGAAACTTGGCGTACGGGAATTTTTTTAAAAATGAATCCGGAATTTTACGAATTTTCGGAAACTTGGCGTACGGGAATTTTTAAAAGATGAATCCGGAGTTTTACGAATTTTCGGAAACTTGGCGTACGGGAATTTTTAAAAGATGAATCCGGAATTTTACGAATTTTCGGAAACTTGGCGTACGGGAATTTTTTTAAAAATGAATCCAGAATTTTACGAATTTTCGGAAACTTGGCGTACGGGAATTTTTAAAAGATGAATCCGGAGTTTTACGAATTTTTGGAAACTTGGCGTACGGGAATTTTTTTTAAAAATGAATCCGGAATTTTACGAATTTTCGGAAACTTGGCGTACGGGAATTTTTAAAAATGAATCCGGAATTTTACGAATTTTCGGAAACTTGGCGTCGGGAATTTTAAAAATGAATCCGAATTTTACTGAATTTTCGGAAACTTGGCGTACGGGAATTTTTTAAAAATGAATCCGGAATTTTACGAATTTTCGGAAACTTGGCGTACGGGAATTTTTAAAAATGAATCCGGAATTTTACGAATTTTCGGAAACTTGGCGTACGGGAATTTTTAAAAATGAATCCGGAATTTTACGAATTTTCGGAAACTTGGCGTACGGGAATTTTTAAAAAATGAATCCGGAATTTTACGAATTTTCTGAAACTTGGCGTACGGGAATTTTTAAAAAATGAATCCGAAACTTACGAATTTTTGGAAATTTGGTGTATGGGAATTTTTTAAAAAATGAATTCGAATCCGGAACTTACGAATTTTTGAAACTTGGCGTACGGGAATTTTTAAAAAATGAATCAGAAACTTACGAATTTTTGGAAATTTGGTGTATGGGAATTTTTTAAAAAATGAATTCGAATCCGGAACTTACGAATTTTTGAAAGTTTGGTGTATGAGAAATTTTTTTTTTTTAAAATGTTGAGTTTGGAATTTTGGGGAATATTGGAAATGTTGGAAATGATATTTTAAAAGTTAAGTTGAGAATTTGGAAAATTGGAAATATTGGAAATGATATTTTAGAAGTTAAGTTGCATGTGGGTTGTGCATATATGGGAAGTACATGGGCTGAATGGGAGGTGTGGACGTATGAGAGGAGTTGTGGTGAGATGTATTTGATGGCTCTTTAAAGACCTTGAGCTTCATATGGGCAGTGGGGTGGCTTTAAGCTGCATGGGGGCTGCATGTGTGAGCTTTAGGCTATATGTGTGGGCTGTAGATGAGGGTGCGGAGGCCGTGGGTGCATGTGAGGATGAGGTGTGAACTGTACGAGTGGTCATGGTGGGGTGCGAGGATGTATGTGGCAGTGTGGGCTGCACAATGGGTGGGTTGTGGGTGGTATGAGAGATGAGTTTCATGAAGAATGAACAGTGGAGGAGGTAGAGAGAGAAGTGGCTTTGGTGGGTGTGGAACATGAAAATATGGATATGGTGGTGGGAATGAGCTATGAGGTTACATGGTGGGTGCATTATGATGGTATGAACGAGCTGTGAGGTTACATGGGCTGCATGGTGATGGTATGGATGAGCTGTGAGGTTGCATGGTTGATCCATGGAGGTCATGAGCTTGGTGGTGGGCTAGGGGTGCATGTTGGCTGTATGTGGAGAGTGTGCAGTGGCTGTGAGGGCTGTGGTGAGGTGTGGGTGCATGTGGGCTTCATATGGAGAGTGTGTAGTGGTTGTGAGCATGAGCGGGCTGCACTATGGGAATAGCCTTTGTTTTGGGGGTTCTAGTATATAAGCAGCGGTCATTAGAAAGAATATTATTTACGTGAGAATTTCATCAGTGATGGTTTGAATCCACATAACAGTTCAATATACAGATCCTCATTTTCAATCCTGGATGTTTTTTTTACTCAGCAACCTAACTTTGTCAAGAACAATCTTTATACTCCTACTCTTTCCACCACTACCTAACTCTCCCTGTCTCTCCTAGATGAGAATGCAACTACTGAATACCAACCCAAAAGACCACAAACACAAAAGAGAAAAAAAAAAAAAAAAAAAAAGTCTTTGCATCTAACAAAACCACAAGCAATCCTTATTGTACACAGTCCTCACAAAACTCCCACTCCTCTTGAAATACTCATGCTACTATGACCTCCATAACTCAGAGCATCAAATAATGGAAAGGGAAAAGATATAGATGCAGAAGCATAGAAATGAAATGCACGAGAAACAGAGAAGAGATAGACAAGGAATGGGTAGCCAAGCAAAGCATATGTTATTATTCACCCATGGGCTTCAAACAATTGAATATGTCAGGATGAATTTTAAACAAGAATTAAAGTGTGATTTTCAAATACCAAGTAACAAACGTCAGTATATAGGAACAGAAAAATAAAGCAATATTAAGTTTTTTTTTTAATCAAATTATAAATCTGTAGGATGACATGATGTTTCTTTCATCTATTCCCAAACAATGACAAATGCTCAGAAACACCTAAAAAATGAAGAAGAATAGATTATTAATGAAAAGAACTATGTAACCATACCCAGGAACACTCCTCTAGCAGTGTCGACTGGTCTTCTAGCACTCTCTTCTTCTTCTCTTTCTGCTCTCCTCCTTCAGAATCCGTTTTTCTTTCTTCTTTCTCTCAAAACCTTTCCCACTTTTTCTTTTCAGACCCTTCTTTTTCTTCTTCCCTAAGTCTCCCTTTTTATCCTCTCTCAAAACCCCTCCATTCTATCTTGAAAATATACTCTTCTCTTTCCCATGCAGCTCCTCGGAAACCCCCCCACCCTCTCAGATTTTTTCTTCTTTTGATTTCCCTTTTCTTCCCTACTAAGATTCTCTCTCTCCTCCCATGCAGTCCACCAGTTCCCATTTTTCCTCTTTATATCTTTTTTTTTTTTTAATAAACTAAAAGAATAAAAATAAAATTAAAAGGTAAACAAACCTATAAAAAAAAAGTAATACTAATAGTAATTCTAATAATGACGGTACTAATAATTAATAATAGCACTAATAATAATAATAATAATAATACTAATAATAATAATAATAACTAAGAATACTAGTAATAATAATGATAATAATGCAAGATTCTTGACCACATGCAATTTTATGAAAATCAATACGTGGATGAATAAATAAATAAAGCAGAAAAAATAAATAAATAAATAAATGTCGCATGCATGTAACAATAGTCTAAATATTAAACTAAAACACAAATAAATAAAAATATAATATCAAGCTGATACAATTAAACATCGAAAACTTATCTCAGACAACCCGAATAAAATAATAAAGAAATATCAAGCTGAATACTCACCTAGTCTAAAAAAAAAAAAAATTCATCAATCAAGACACTAATCTTAGATAATTAAGCTTACAAAAAATAATAATAATAATAATAATAAAATAAATAAAAAAATATAATAATAATAATTAATATAAAAAAAAAAAAAAAATCCAAGTGACCTGGATGACCTAAGTGGAAAGTGTCAAGGTGAATTAGGTGGAAACTAAACCAATGAGGTGTCCAAGTGATAAAAAAAAAGTGCTAAGTGACTTAGGAGTGTACCTACCGGGCCAGGTGAATCTAAATGGGCCTAGGGCGCAAAAGTGGGGCCTAAGATGGTGCCCAATGGGTCATCAGAGAATTATTATAAAGTATCAAACGGACACGTAATAGAACATGTGCTAGTAGAACAAAATAGAGGGTCTACACCACAGTGTTCTCCTGAAGCTTCCTGATATTTTGGGATATTTTGAGTTATTTTGCTTTAGATATTTGTTGTCTAAATCCCCAAAATCTCCTTGTAACCCACCAATTATAGGATTCCTTAATTATTAAGTTTGGAAAAAGGATAAATAACCTTTTTATATTATTATTGTAATTTACATTTAAATATCTCTCGGGAGCTTGTTCTCGGGGGGGGGAGGGGGGAATCGATCCTTTGTACAATTTTACAAGGAAGTAAAAAATACAGAGCCTTTGCTCTGCTTTGCCTTCTCATTTTTAATTATATTTTCTTACTAGCCAAACAAGCTCTGAGGATGTTTTCCCAGAGGATGAGAGGCTAAACCTTTGGTTTCTTGGAGTGAAGGAAGCTAGGTGAAAAGTCCAGATGCAAAAGTGGAAAACTCTCGTGCTTTAAATACAGGTAGTTGGAGTTCATAAATGGCTTTTAAATCTAAAGTTTTGCTTTAAATCCCTTAGAATCACTTTGAATGGCCAATACATGATAAGCTTTTAGGTCTCTATGGATACTTATTGCTAGATCCACATAAGACTATTAGTTATCATGTACGAGCCATTGGAAAGTGGCTCAAGGTGAAGACCCATAGTGTCTAAAGCCATTAATGGAACTTGACTACCATTTCTATTGACTTTTTATGGATTAAATCTTCATTGTTAAACCTATACCGATTTGGGAAACAACCATCCTTTATGTTGTTGTCCCCAATACGAGGAGAAAAATCCGGAATTTCCCACTTTGCATTCTGAACTTGATCCTAGCAACCTTTAGCTCTGGGAGACTTTCTTTCTTCCATTTTTACCTAGTTCTATGTTAGTTTAGTTTCAAACACCACTTTCAAAACAAATTTTATTTTCTTTTAAACTTTAAGTTTTTGACAAAGGAAATCACCAGATTCAATTTGTAATCTTGAGTCTATCACTGGTAGAGTGAAAACCCATCCCAGAGTTCGACCCTAGAGCTGCTATATTGTAGTAGCTTTGCTACGCCAGTATAAGGTCATAGGATTTATAAATATTTTTTATTAAAATACCCAACTGGGCACGAATCATGCTATGAACAACTTTGGGTTGTGGTTGACTTTAATGACTCCAGGATCTCATGAGCTTAACCCTTTAAATGCAATGCACCGTTCTAGGATGTGGATGATATGAATGATTCTGCATCATGAGCTCAAGCCGCTAGATGCTATGAATAGGTTAAGACTGTGGATGACATGAACGACTTTAGGTTGTGAGCTTCAGGCTCTAAAAAATCACATGAACGACTCCAGGTCGTAAGCTCAGGGTTCTAGATGCTATGAACAACTTAGGGGTGTGGATGAGATGAGCAAATCCGAGTCATGAGCTCAGGACTCTTGATGCTATGAACTACTAAGGGATCTGGATGGTATGAACAAATCAGGGCTCTAAATGACATGAGCTACTTTGGGTCGGGAGCTGAAGGCTCTAGATGCTATGAACAACCTAGAGTTGTGAATGATATTAAAGACTCGAGATCCCATGAGCTTAGGCCTCTAGATGCTATGAACGACTCAAGGATTTGATTGACATGAATGACTACGGGTCATGAGCACAAGGCTCTAGATGCTCTAAAATGCTCAGAGTTTCGGATGTCTCTACATATTATGAATAAATTAAGGCTGATGTTGACTTGAAAGACTCCAGGTCATGAGCTTAAGGCTCTCGATGTTATGTGATTACTACTCAAAAAGTGTTATTTTATAGCTTGTAATTAACTCTTTTAAACACTTTTGAGTAGTAGTTATTACCTTTTAACTCAATTGGCATGTTAAGGACCCTTGCAGTCATTTCTAATCAAATTGTGTTAAGTTTTGGTGTTTTTTATAGCTTTTTGATCGCCAAAGCAATCCAAGAATGAGGGAGATCTTTGTATAGTCCATGGCAAAGAAAATGGAAGCTCATTTACATGAATACTTCAAGCTTTGGAACTTCGTAGTTCTTTGCCAAAGCCAATCAAGAATGCAAGGAGGAAAAACAGAGGAATCTAACATGAAATCCAAGAGGGCAGCATCTGTAGGACACATTTCGATCACTTCCTGGAGTTCATTTTACACATACTATATATCATTTTCAAATCTTGGGAAGTCAGGAGTCCAACGCTTCAAACGGTGTGCAAATTGGAGCTGAAACGAAAAAGTTATGGCCATTGGAAGACAACCGTGCAAAGCTGAGCGAAAATTTCACAACTACGAAATGAGTTGCGAAAATTTCATAGCTGTGAAATCCACTTGCAAAAATTTCGCAAGGTGTTTCTCAGCTGCAAAACCACCTACAAGCACACGTGTGCCACTTCACAAGTTGAAATTCCATCTTCACAGCTGCGAACCACGTTGCGAAATCATCTCCAAGGTGCGAACCAAGGTGCGAAATCATCTCCAAGTTGCGAACCAAGGTGCGAAATCATCTCCAAGTTGCGAACCAAGTTACGAAATCATCTCCAAGTTGTGAATGAAGTTGCGAAATCACCTCCAACTTGAGAAATGGACACTTCTAACTTGCGAAATCCACCTGTGCAATCTCAGATATTTGTGACCTACTCAGTTATATTTTTTCTTAAGATATTTTCTGTAAATTTCTATTTTCTCATTATAATCAGCTAAAGATATTATTGGGATATTTCTTAGAAAATATCTTCTATATATATCTTTGAACCGATGTAATCCATATAGAAAAAAATCCGACGAGAGGAGGATCATAGTAAGAAATATATCTACAGAGCACTTGCTCTACTTTTCCTTTATATTTTTGTTTTCTCGTTATTTTTATTTCTAGCCAAACAAACTCTGAGGATGTTTTCTCAGTGGATGAGTGGCTAGGCTTTTTGTCTCTTGGAGTGAAGAAAGCCGGGTAAGTTTCCGAATGCAAAAATTGGAAGTTTTGTTGTTTCAGTTTTTAATGAAGAGAAAGTGTGACCCGTTAATGGTTTTTATTTTTTTAGTTAACTTAAAACTCCTTAAATTCATGATTCGTGCCCAATTGGTGTCTCAGCTGATTCATGTCCAACTGGTGCTCCTTGATTGAGGGAGTAATCAACAAAATTTATAACCTATTACACCATGTACTAGGGTAGCAAAGACAAAGCTACTATAGCATAGTGGCTCTAGGATCGTTCACTGGGATGGGTTTTCACTTCACAATTGATATTAATTCAAAGCTGAATTGGTGCCTTTTCATTTCAAGGTTAGCTTTAAAAGAAAACATAAAGATGTTTGAATGAAAGAGGTTTGGTTTTAAACTAATAAAAAATAGTAACTGATTTTACTTACAAAGAAAAGTGTTTCTTGGAGTTTACATCACTAGGCTCAGATTCCTCATACAAAAATGAGAGTTCCGGTCACTTGTTTCTATTCCTTGCATTAGAGAATTAACATATAGTTAATTCTCTAACCGGTGCTGTACAGATGCTTCCCATTAATGGGTTCAAACATTAAATCCCTCTCACCGATGCACCTTGCAATGGCTCATACCTCTCACCTAACACTTGCCATTCAAGGTGATCTTTAACCCTGGATTACCCGTCAAAAGCTCGCAAGAGATAACTAATGGATGTCTCCTTGGAGTCCAAAAGCTTACCAAGTGTTGGCTATTCTAGAAAATCCTACCTTCAAGTCACCTCCCAAAAGCTCGCAAGAGATAAACTAGTGCATCTCCATGGACGGAGATCACTTGCCTTACCAAGTGTTGGCCCAGGTGATTTAAAGGCGTTTTAAGTTAACTAAAAAGATAAAAAACCATTAACGGGTCACACTTTCTCTTCATTAAAAACTAAAACAACAAAACTTTCAATTTATGCATTCGAAAACTTACCCAGTTACCTTAGCTCCAAGAGACGAAGAACCTAGCCTCTCATCCTCTGAGAAAAAATCCTCAAGAGTTTGATTGGCTAGAAATAAAAATAACGAGAAAACAAAAATATATAGGAAAAACAGAGCAAGTGCTCTGTAAAATATATTCCTTACTATTACCAAAGGTTGTCGTCCTCTCCCTGAGAACAGGTTCCCGAGAGCTATTTATATGAAAATTACAAAACAAAATATCTGAGGTTATTCACCCATTTTCCAAACTTAATAACTAAGGAGAGTGTCGGTCGCAAATATCGGGAAACTTCAGGAGAAATTCCACAGCACTGTGCAAAATGGCTGCGAAATCATTTCGCAGCAAAAGGGTGATTTCGCAGCCCGTGCAAAATTCTTCCTTCAACTTGGAGTGATCGGCTTGCAATGGCTGTAACTCCTTCATTTCAACTCCGAATTGCACACTATTTGAAGAATTGGATTGTTGACTTCCTGAGCTTCGAAATGACATATAGCATGCATAAATTGGACTTCAGAAAGTGCTCCAAAAGTGGCTGACATGACTGTCATAAAAAATGCTTCATGGCAGATTTCTCTTTACTTCCCCTCTTTGCATTCCGGATTTGATTATGGAAAAGGACTTCCAAGCTTCGGTTCTTCATGTTTCTGAGCTTTCCATTGCTTTGCCATGGATTCCAAAGAACTCTCCTCAATCTTGGATTGCTTTGGTGATCAAAAAGCTGTCAAAACACCAAAACTTAACACAATTTGATTAGAATTGATTGCAAGGGTCCTTAACATGCCAATTGAGTTAAAAGGTAATAACTACTACTCAAAAGTGTCTAAAAGAGTTAATTACAGGCTATCAAATAACACTTTTTGAGTAGTAATCACTCCCCCCAACCGACATATTGCTAGTCCCTTAGCAATGAAGGAGAGAAAAATAAAAATAAACAATACTATAATTTACAACATCATGCTTATCAAAAAACAATTTTCAAGTGGCATGATGATCTAACTCTCACATGGAACATTAAAGAAATAAAACTCAAAATTCAACAAGAGTTATCAAATAATTTGTCTAATCACAATTCTTAAAGAGAAGGCATTATGCAAATTTAAGCTTTAAAAAGAGTTTCCACTCCCAAAGGGTCAAACCTTACTCTTCCATAAAAATCTAAGTGTTATTTATTAGTTTCCGAATATAGTATGTTGAACTAATCTCTCCCCCCAACCTAGTTTTTTTTTTTTCAAAGCTTAGCAAACTGATCAACCTCCAATAGGTTAAGAACACACCTCTTTTCTCACAATTTTTTTTCATTGTAGGAGTACAAGGCTTAAAGGTATTCTTTTTTTTAAATTGTCCATGTAACGGGGGTCCATCAATGACTCCCAACCAATTAAGGTTTAAGGCATCAAGCTTTAAGGATCTTTCAACCACTAACTCCTCGGATTTTACCCCGGACTTTTGAGAATGAATTTTAATACCCAAGCACCTACAGTATGTTAAACTCCACCTATTCACCCTTGTAACGAGCATTGAGGTCGGTGACTCCCAACCAATTAAGGCTTAGGGCACCAGGTTTTAAAGATTTTCACCATATACCCCTCAGACCTTGCTCGGGTTTCAAGGCAAGCAAACATTTTTCTTTCTTTCTTCTTTTTTTTTTCAAAGACTCATTGGCCTTTTACAAGGTGTCCCAACACTATTAAATGAGGTCAAAGGTACCAAGTCTAAATTTTCCTAAGTCAAGAGGGAAATAGTTTTTCATCTTATAATCGAAACCTATTGTGCACAGTGTGTGAAAAGCTTAAAGTGGAAGAACTAAGGTTGAATTCGATAGAAGTTTCAACAATTCATCAACTTTAGTAAGCATAATACAAAATCTAAGTCAAGTAAAAAGACAAAAATTCAATTTCTTCCTTTTCATTTTGAAATTTTTTTCCTTAATAGCCATGGAGAGTAGAATAAAAAACTTTAAAAAATTATAAAATTAAGCAAAAAACAACTAAATTACCAAAATAACTTAGCATTATTAACAATACTTACTTCCTCAACTCTCCCCCCAACCAAGCTGAACATTGTCCTCAATGTGACAAAAGCGATTGAAAAATAGGGAGGAAGTGGTACCTCCTTAGTGACATGGAGTCTGAGTCGTATAGGACAAACCACATGTTTAAAAAAAAAACAAAAGAGTTAGTGAGTAGAGGAAATAGAAAAATGCCAAGTTTAAACAAAAAAATGATGTCTATATATTAATCTGAGAAAGTAGAATATAAGATATGATCAATGGATATCTCCAATCCCAGAATATAAGACATCAAAACATGGAATTATGTATACTAATATAATAAGTAAATACAAAAAATAAAAAGATGATCAAGTAGTGGTAGGGTCATGTGGAGCTGATGCGTCTGTGGTGGCCTCTTGAATGGGTTGGATTAGGACTTTGGCCTCTGTTTTGGTAGTCTCCTTAGGTGGCATAGTCTCCTCAGCTGAAGCTATGGGCTCTGATGGTTTAAGGAGGTCAGAAATGGAGTGAGATGCTTGGTGTGTGTGATCCCAGGGTGCGAGGGGCTCTCCTCTTGAGATGCATGGTCGCGGGGCTCTGATGGCATTTTAGCAACTTCCCTTGGCTTTGCAAGGTGTTTTTGCAAACCTCCCTCCATTTTGCAAGTCATTTTTATAGCCTGGAGGTCATTTCGTAGTTTGGAGATCATTTTACAGCCAAAGGGAAAAAAAAAAAAAAAACATTTTCGCAGCCCATGGAAAAAATAGAAACATTTTCGCAGCCCATTTTGAAACTTGAAAATCATTTCGCAGCCATTTCGAAGCTTGGAGATCATTTCATAGCCATTTGGAAGTTTGAAAATCATTTGGCAACAAACAGTCATTTTCGTAGCAAATTGAGGATTTGGCAGAGGGTAGCTATTGGGCTGCGAAAACATTTCGCAGCCAAATGGGATTTTTGCAGCCGGGTGCCATTTTCGCAGCCCATTTCGCAGCTGCGAAATGGGGTTGGGCGGCTGCAAAATGGCCCTCGTGTGCCAAAGGGGTGTTTCGCAGCTGCGAAACACCCTGCGAAATGGGGCTTTGGCTACGAAAATTGGAATTTTAACGCTTTGGAGATTTCGCAGCCATTTCGCAGCTGGGAAATGAGGGTATGAGGCTGCGAAATGGCACTCGTGTGCCAAGAGGTGGTTTCACAGCTACGAAAATTTTCACAGAGGGGAGCATGGAGCTGCGAAATCATTTCGTAGCAAAGTGGCGTTTTCGCAGCGACTTCTTGGGGCTGCGAGATAATTTCGCAGACCACTGAATTTTTATGCTTTTGAGATCCTCTTGATTCCCAACTTCCTTCTTTCACTTCTTTTGACATTCCTCTTGATTTTGATCATCCAAAAACCTATATTACATCAAAACAAATTAGAATTAAAGCATTGAAATCAAATTTAAAGCATTTAAATCAAAATTTAAAACATTGAAATTAAAATTAAAACAAGTAAAAAAAAAAACAAAAAGATATGGACTAGTTAGTCTTTAAAAAAAAACTAAGTCCATCAAAAAATTTGATCCTGATTTAGCTTGCCCGGATCCCATATGAAATTTGCATCTCTCACTTGAGACTTGCTTTGTATGATTTTCCCATACAAAGCTTGGAGAAAAGGCGGAGGCATGTGTTTCTTCATCAATTCTTTCTTGATGACTATCCTCTGTGGTTCTCTTTGTTCATTAACATCATAGTCATCTTTCTCTATGCTTTTCCCCTTTTTCTTTCCTTTGATTTCCTCCCTCTTTTCTTTCTTTGTTTCACTCTCTACCTTATGCTCTAGCTTGCATGTGGGCAGATCAACCTCTTTACCACTCCTCAAAGTGATAACCGTTTTAACTTCCTTCACCATTGAAGATTCTCCCTTTTGAGCCTCCACTTGATGGATACCCTTGGAATTTTGATGAGGTTGAGAAGGAAATTTTTCTTTCTCTTGCACTGTGTCGAGGTTGGCAAACCTTGAGATTGAATCTTGGAGATTATCTATCTTCTGAGATAGATCATTTTGCACTTTATCCATCTTTTTGTTCAATGAACTCTCTACTGCTTGTCAATTCTTTGGTCGAGCTGAGCATTGATGGATATTTTAGCTTCAACAAAGTCTTCCATGACCTTGTTAAGATTCATCATAGCTTGTTCAAGGTTTGAGGCTTGCTGTGGTGCTTGAGCAGGTTGCTTGTACTGAGGCGGCTGTGGTTTCCAAGAGAAATTTGGATGGTCCCTACATTTGGAATTGTAGGTGTTGCAATCACCAAACATTTCCCTCACAGCTGGAATGGTAGGACACTCATCCACCAAGTGCTCATAAGATAGACAAATGGCACAAGGCATAGCTTGCAATGGTGTCTGAGAGATGGCTTGCACTTCTTGCATCTTCTTCATTTCTAACTCTTCCAATCTCCTTGCCATAGCTGCAATCTTTACCTTCATGTCTATGCCGTCATTCAAAATATACATCTCACCCTTAGCATTAGGTTGAGACGTCATTCTTCCCATATCTCGAGCATTTGGTTCATCCCACCCTCTTGAAACTTCAGCCACATAACTCATGAAGTTCATGGCTTCCTCTGCTATCTCGTATTCAATATGGCATGCACAACTAGCAATTTGTGAATTAAAAACAGAGAAAACAAAAGAAAACAAAAGAAAAAAAATTCTAATAGAAAAAATTTAGGTAAACTAAAAACTAAATAAAAGGTACACTAAAATATGAACAAAGAAAAAATAAACAAATAAAAAGAGTTAGTAAAAGAAAAGAAAAGTCACCAAACTTGTGATGAAGATCACAAATACTCTAGAAAGGTGATATCATTGTAAAGTGGCACCATCGCCGGCAACGGCGCCATTTGATTCGTGCCCAATTGGTGTCTCAGCTGATTCATGTCCAACTGGTGCTCCTTGATTGAGGGAGTAATCAACAAAATTTATAACCTATTACACCATGTACTAGGGTAGCAAAGACAAAGCTACTATAGCATAGTGGCTCTAGGATCGTTCACTGGGATGGGTTTTCACTTCAAAAGCTCGTAAGAGATAACTAATGGATGTCTCCTTTGAGTCCAAAAGCTTACCAAGTGTTGGCTATTCTAGAAAATCCTACCTTCAAACCACCTACCAAAGGCTCGCAAGAGATAAACTAGTGTAACTCAATGGATGGAGTCCACTTGCCTTACCAAGTGTTGGCCTAGGTGAATTTAAGGAGTTTTAAGTTAACTAAAAAGATAAAAACCATTAACGGGTCACACTTTCTCTTCATTAAAAATTGAAACAACAAAACTTCCAATTTTTGCATTCAAAAACTTACCCGACTTTCTTCACTCTAAGAGACAAAAGCCTAGCCACTCATCCTCTGAGGAAACATCCTCAGATTTTGTTTGGCTAGAAATAAAAAGTAATGAGAAAACAAAAATATAAAGGAAAAGCAGAGCAAGTGCTCTGTACATATATTTCTTACTATGATCCTCCTCTCGTCAGATTTTTTTCTATATGGATTACATCGGTTCAGAGATATATATAGAAGATATTTCTAAGAAATATCCTAATAATATCTTTAGTTGATTACAAGGAGAAAATAGAAATTTAACAAAATATCTTGAGAAAAAATCTAACTGAGTTGGTCGCAAATATCTTAGATTGCATAGGTGGATTTTGCAACTTCATTCACAGCTTAGAGATGATTTCATAACTTGGTTCGCAACTTGGAGATGATTTCGCACCTTGGTTCGCAACTTGGAGATGATTTCGCACCTTGGTTCGCAACTTGGAGATGATTTCACAACGTGGTTCGCAGCTGCGAAGATGGAATTTCAACTTGCGAAGTGGCACACGTGTGCTTGCAGGTGGTTTCGCAGCTGGGAAACACCTTGCGAAATTTTCGCAAGTGGATTTCGCAGCTGTGAAATTTTCACAACTCATTTCGCAGCTCATTACGTAGCTACGAAATTTTCGCTCAACTTTGCGCGGTTGTCTTCCAATAGCCATAACTTCTTTGTTTTAGCTCCGATTTATACACCGTTTGAAGCATTGGACTCCTGACTTCCCGAGATTCGAAAGATATATAGTATGTGTAAAATGGACTCCAGGAAGTGATTGAAATGTGTCCTACTGATGCTAGCCCTCTTTGATTTCATGTTAGATTCCTCTGTTTTTCCTCCTTGCATTCTTGATTGGCTTTGGCAAAGAACTACAAAGCTCCAAAGCTTGAATTCTTCATGTAAATGAGCTTCCATTTGCTTTTCCATGGACTATACAAAGATCTCCCTCATTCTTGGATTGCTTTGGTGATAAAAAAGCTATCAAAAACACCAAAACTTAACACAATTTGATTAGAAATGATTGCAAGGGTCCTTAGCATGCCAATTGAGTTAAAAGGTAATAACTACTACTCAAATGTGTTTAAAAGAGTTAATTACAAGCTATAAAATAGCACTTTTTGAGTAGTAATCACTCCCCCCAACCGACATATTGCTATTACCTTAGCAATGAAGGAGAGAAAAAGAAAAATAAACAGTAAAATAATTTACAACATCATGCTGATCACTTCAAAAAATTTTCAAGTGGCATGATGATCAAACTCTCACATGGAACATTAAAGAAATAAAACTCAAACTTCAACAAGAGTTATTAAATACCTTGCCTAATCACAATGCATAAAGAGAAGGCATTATGCAAATTTAAGCTTTAAAATAATTTCCACTTCCAAAGGGTCAAACCTTACTCTTCCACAAAAATCTAAGTGTTACTTATTAGTTTCCGAATATAGTATGGTGAACTAATCTCTCCCCCTAACCGAGTTCTTTTTCAAAGCTTAGCAAACTGATCAACCTCCAATAGGCTAAGAAACACCTCTTTTATTTCACACTTTTTTTTTCTTGTAGGAGTACAAAGATTAAAGGTATTATTTTCTAAATTGTCCATGTAACGGGGGTCCATCGATAACTGCCAACCAATTAAGGTTTAGGGCATCAAGCTTTAAGGATCTTTCAATCACTAACTCCTTGGATTTTACCCCAGACTTTTGAGAATGAAATTTTAATACCCAAGCACCTATAGTATGTTAAACTCCACCTATTCACCCTTGTAATTAGCATTGAGGTCGGTGACTCCCAACCAATGAAGGCTTAGAGCACCAAGTTTTAAAGATTTTCACCATATACCCCTCATACCTTGCTCGGGTTTCAAGGCAAGTAAAACATTTTTTCTTTCTTCTCTTTTTTTTTCAAAGGTTCATTGGCTTTTTATAAGGTATCCTAACACTATTAAAATAAGGTCAAAGGTACCAAGTCTAAATTTTCCTAAGTTAAAGGGGTGAAATAGTTTTTCATCTTATAATCAGAACCTATTGTGCACAGTGTGTGAATAGCTTAAAGTGGAAGACATAAGGTTAATCTTATTAGAAGTTTCAATAATTCATCAACTTTAATAAGCATAATACAAATTCTAAGTCATGTAAAAAGATAAAATTCAATTTCTCCCATTTCATTTTGAGAATTTTTTCTTAATAACCATGAAGAGTAAAATAAAAACTTAAAAAAATTTAAAAATTAAGCAAAAACAACTAAATTACCAAAATAACTTAGCATTAATAACAAAACTTCCTTCCTCAACTCTCTCTTCAACCAAGCTGAACATTGTCCTCAATGTGGCAAGAGTGATTGAAAATACAGGGAGGAAGTGGTACCTCCTGAGTGACATGGAGTCTGAGTCGTATAGGAGAAACCACATGTTTCAAAAAAACAAAACAAAAGAGTTAGTGAGTAAAGGAAATAGAAAAATGCCAAGTTTAAACAAAAATTGATGTCTATCTTCTTTACCACTCCTCAAAGTTTAAACAAAAGAGTTAGTGAGTAGAGGAAATAGATCAACCTCTTTACCACTCCTCAAAGTGATAACCGTTTTAACTTCCTTCACCATTGAAGATTCTCCCTTTTGAGCCTCCACTTGATGGATACCCTTGGAATTTTGATGAGGTTGAGAAGGAAATTTTTCTTTCTCTTGCACTGTGTCGAGGTTGGCAAACCTTGAGATTGAATCTTGGAGATTATCTATCTTCTAAGATAGATCATTTTACACTTTATCCATCTTTTTGTTCAATGAACTCTCTACACTGTCAATTCTTTGACTGAGCTGAGCATTGATGGATTTTTTCGCTCCAACAAAGTCTTCCATGACCTTGTTAAGATTCATCATAGCTTGTTCAAGGTTTGAGGCTTGCTGTGGTGCTTAAGCAGGTTGCTTGTACTGAGGCGGCTGTGGTTTCCAAGAGAAATTTGGATGGTCCCTCCAATTGGAATTGTAGGTGTTGCAATCATCAAACATTTCCCTCACAGCTGGAATGGTAGGACACTCATCCACCAAGTGCTCATAAGATAGACAAATGGCACAAGGCATAGCTTGCAATGGTGTCTGAGAGATGGCTTGCACTTCTTGCATCTTCTTCATTTCTAGCTCTTCCAATCTCCTTGCCATAGCTGCAATCTTTACCTTCATGTCTATGTCGTCATTCAAAATATACATCTCACCCTTAGCATTAGGTTGAGATGTCATTCTTCCCATATCTCGAGCATTTGGTTCATCCCACCCTCTTGAAACTTCAGCCACATAACTCATGAAGTTCATGGCTTCCTCTGCTATCTCGTATTCAATATGGCATGCACAACTAGCAATTTGTGAATTAAAAACAGAGAAAACAAAAGAAAAACAATTCTAATAAAAAAAATTTAGGTAAACTAAAAACTAAATAAAAGGTAGACTAAAATATGAACAAAGAAAAAATAAACAAATAAAAAGAGTTAGTAAAAGAAAAGAAAAGTCACCAAACTTGTGATGAAGATCACAAATACTCTAGAAAGGTGATATCATTGTAAAGTGGCACCATCGCCGGCAACAGCGCCATTTGATTCGTGCCCAATTGGTGTCTCAGCTGATTCATGTCCAACTGGTGCTCCTTGATTGAGGGAGTAATCAACAAAATTTATAACCTATTACACCATGTACTAGGGTAGCAAAGACAAAGCTACTATAGCATAGTGGCTCTAGGATCGTTCACTGGGATGGGTTTTCACTTCGTAATTGATATTAATTCAAAGCTGAATTGGTGCCTTTTCATTTCAAGGTTAGCTTTAAAAGAAAACATAAAGATGTTTGAATGAAAAAGGTTTGGTTTTAAACTAATCAAAAATAGTAACTGATTTTACTTACAAAGAAAAGTGTTTCTTGGAGTTCAGATCACTAGGCTCAGATTCCTCATACAAAAAGGAGATTCCCGGTCACTTGTTTCTATTCCCTGCATTAGAGAATTAACATATAGTTAATTCTTTAACCGGTGTTGTACAGATGCTTCCCATTAATGGGTTCAAACATTAAATCCCTCTCACTGATGCACCTTGCAATGGCTCATACCTCTCACCTAACACTTGCCATTCAAGGTGATCTTTAACCCTGGATTACCCGTCAAAAGCTTGCAAGAGATAACTAATGGATGTCTCCTTGGAGTCCAAAAGCTTACCAAGTGTTGGCTATTCTAGAAAATCCTACCTTCAAGTCACCTCCCAAAGGCTCGCAAGAGATAAACTAGTGCATCTCCATGGATGAAGATCACTTTCCTTACCAAGTGTTGGCCCAGGTGATTTAAAGGCGTTTTAAGTTAACTAAAAAGATAAAAAACCATTAACGGGTCACACTTTCTCTTCATTAAAAACTAAAACAACAAAACTTTCAATTTGTGCATTCGAAAACTTACCCAGTTACCTTAGCTCCAAGAGACGAAGAGCCTAGACTCTCATCCTTTGAGGAAAAATCCTCAAAGTTTGATTGGCTAGAAATAAAAATAACGAGAAAACAAAAATATATAGGAAAAACAGAGCAAGTGCTCTATAAAATATATTCCTTACTATTACCAAAGGTTGTCGTCCTCTCCCTGAGAATAGGCTCCCGAGAGCTATTTATATGAAAATTACAAAACAAAATATCTGAGGTTATTCACCCCTTTTCCAAACTTAATAACTAAGGAATCCTATAATTGGTGGGTTACAAGGAGAAAATGGGGATTTAGACATAAAAAATCTGAAGCAAAATATCCAAGAGTGTCGGTCGCAAATATCGGGAAACTTCAGGAGAAATTCCACAGCACTATGCAAAATGGCTGCGAAATCATTTCGCAGTAAAAGGGTGATTTCGCAGTCGTGCAAAATTCTTCCTTCAGCTTGGAGTGATTGGCTTGCAATGGTTGTAACTCCTTCATTTCAACTCCGAATCGCACACCGTTCAAAGAATTGGATTGCTGACTTCCTAAGCTTCGAAATGACATATAGCATGCATAAATTGGACTTCAGGAAGTACTCCAAAAGTGGCTGACATGACTTTCATAAAAAATGCTTCATGGCAGATTTCTCTTTACTTCCCCTCCTTGCATTCCGGATTTGCTTATGGAAAAGGACTTCAAAGCTTCGGTTCTTCATGTTTCTGAGCTTTCCATTGCTTTGCCATGGATTCCAAAGAACTCTCCTCAATCTTGGATTGCTTTGGTGATCAAAAAGCTATCAAAACACCAAAACTTAACACAATTTGATTAGAATTGATTGCAAGGGTCCTTAACATGCCAATTGAGTTAAAAGGTAATAACTACTACTCAAAAGTGTTTAAAAGAGTTAATTACAGGCTATCAAATAGCACTTTTTGAGTAGTAATCAATTCACCTGGGCCAACACTTGGTAAGGCATGTGGACTCCATCCATTGAGTTATACTAGTTTATCTCTTGTGAGCCTTTGGTAGGTGGTTTGAAGGTAGGATTTTCTAGAATAGCCAACACTTGGTAAGCTTTTGGACTCCAAGGAGACATCCATTAGTTATCTCTTGCGAGCTTTTGACGGGTAATCCAAGGTTAAGGATCACCTTGAATGGCAAATACTAGGTGAAAGGTATGAACCATTGCAAGATGCATCAGTGAGAGGGATTTAGTGTTTGAACCCATTAAGGGGAAGCATCTGTACCACATCGGTTCGGGAAATAACTATATGTTAAATCCCCAATGTAAGGAAAAGATTCAAGTGACCAGAACTCCCTTTTTGTATAAGGAACCTAAGCCTAGTGATCTGAAACTCCAAGAAACACTTTTCTTTATAATTAAAATCAGTTACTATTTTTTTGGTTAGCTTAAAACCAATCCTTTTTCAACCAAAGTTTATGTTTTCTTTTAAAGCTAACCTTGAAATGAAAAAGCACCAATTTAGCTTTGAATTAATATCAGTTGTGAAGTGAAAACCCATCCCAGTGAACGATCCTAGAGCCACTATGCTATGCTAGTTGAGGCTTTCCTAGTATATGATGAAATAGGTTATAAATTTTGTTGATTACTCTTGTCTGAGGACCAAAATCAAGGTACACTAGTTGATTGAGCACCAATCAACATGACATACACCAATTAGGCACGAAAATCAAATGGTGTCGTTGCCGGGGACCATTGAAAAGACAAAAATCAACTGGTACACCAATTGGGAACAAATCATTATGAGTTGCTTAGGGTTGTGGTTGACATGGATGACTCTCGGTTGTGAGCTCAAGGCTCTAGATGCTATGAATAATTAAGGGTTGTGGATGACATGAACGACTCCGACTCATGAGCTCAAGCCTCTAGATACTATGACTAGCTCTAAGTTGTTGTTGACTTGAAAGAATCTGGGTCTTGAGGTCAAGGCTCTAAATGCTATGAACAGCTTAGGGTTGGGGTTCAAATGAACTACTTGAGGTTGTGAGCTACGACCTTTATATCCTATGAATGATTCAAGGTTATGGATGACATGAACGACTTCGGGTCATGAGCTCTAGATACTCTGAATAGCTCAAGGCTATTGTTGACTTGAAAGACTATGGGTTGGGAGCTCTAAGCTCTACATGCTATGAATAGCTTGGGGTTGTGGTTAATATGAATGACTTTGGGTCATAAGCTTAGGGCTCTAGATGCTATGAACAACTTAAGGCTACGAATGACATGAACAACTTTGGGTCATGAGCTCAAAGCTCTAGATGCGATGAACAAGGCTATGGTTGACATGAAAGACTTTGATTCTTAAGCCCAGTGCTTTAAAAGCAATGAACAACTCAAAGTTGTGGATGATATGAATGACTCAGGATCCTATGAGCTTATGCCTCAAGATGCTATGAATCGTTAAAGGTTGTGGATGATATGAATGATTCTTCATCATGAGCTTAAGCCTTTAGATGCTATGAATAATTTAAGGCTATGAATGACATGAACAATTCCTGGTCATGAGCTCAAGGCTCGAAATACTATGAACAACTCAAGGTTGTGGTTGACATAAACGACTTTAAGTCTTGAGCTCAGGGCTTTTGATGCTATGAATTGCTCAAGGTTGTGGATGGGATGGGCTATTATCGGTCATGAGCTTAGGGCTTTGGATGCTATGAACTACTTAGGGCAGTGGATGACATGAGCCACTCTAGATCATGAGGTAAAGGTTATGGATACGATGAACAACCTAGAGTTGTTAATGATATGAATGACTCATAATCCTGTGAGCTCGAGCCTATAGATGTTATGAATCGCTTAGGGCTTTGGTTGACATGAATGACTCCAGGTTGTGAGCTAAAGGCTTTAGATGCTATGAATGGCTGATTACTACCCAAAAAGTGCTATTTTGCGCCTTTAATTCATTATGTTTTAAGCACTTTTGTGTAGTAGTTCTCCATATTTATTCCAATTGGCTTGTTAAGGATCTAGCAATGACTTCTAATCATATTTGTGGCTAGTTTTAGTGTTTTGACAGCTTTTTGGATCATTAAGACAAGCTAAGTAAAGGAGAGAAGCAAAGAGGAAAAACAAGCAAAGTGAAGAAAATAGAGGACAACAGCTGCAGTCTTCCTTCGCACTTTTGGAGCACTTCCCGAAGTCCATTTTCTACATTATATATACCATTTCAAAGCTCAGGAAGTCAATAATCCAACGCTTCAAACCGTGTATGATTTGGAGCTGAAATGAGGAAGATATGGCCTTCGGAAGACAACTGCTCTAAGCTTGCGCGAAATTCGCACAACACCTTCAGCTTGTGCGAGCTTGTGCGAAATTCGCACAACACCTTGAATTTTGCACAGCAGCCCATGCGTGGTGTGAATTCTCCTCTGTTCCGCCGACTCCACTTTAGATCTTTTATTTTAGATATTTTTGTATAAATTTCCATTCTTCTCCTTGTAATCCACCAATCATAAGATTTCTTAGCTAGGAAGGTTGGAAAAACTTCTCTATATATATTCCCTTGCATCCATTGTAACACATACGGACAGATATATAGATATAGATATATAAATATGTAGAATATATAGAGCCTTGCTCTGTTTTTCCTTCTCTTTCATTTTCATTTTCTTGCTAGCCAAACATTCTCTGAGATGTTTTCTCAAAGGATGAGAGGCTAAACTTTTTGTTTCTTGGGTGAAGGAAGCTAGGTGAAAAGTCCAGATGAAAAAGTGGAAAACTCTCGTGCGTTAAATACAGGTATTTGGAGTTCATAAATGGCTTCTAAATCTAAAGTTTTGCTTTAAATCCCTTAGAATCACTTTGAATGGCCAATACATGGTAAGCTTCAAGTCTCTGTGGATGCTTATTGCTAGATCCATATCAGTCCATTAGTTATCATGTACGAGCCATTGGAAAGTGGTTCAAGGTGAAGACCCATAGTGTCTAAAGCCATTAACGGAACTTGACTACCATCTCTATTGACTTTTTATGGATTAAATCTTCATTGTTAAACCTATATCGGTTTGGGAAATAACTATAGGTTAAATCCCCAATGCGAGGAGAAAAATCCAGAATTTCCCAGTTTGAAGTTGGCACTTGATCCTAGTAACCTGAAATCCCAAGAAACACCTTTCTTTCTAATTTCTTTCTAGTTAATTTTAGTTACTTTATGTTAGGTTAGCTTAATACCATCCGTTTTCATTCAAAGATTATGTTTTCTTTTAAAGTTAACCTTTAAATGAAAAGGCACCAATTTAGCATTGAATTAATATCACTGGTAGAATGAAAACCCATCCCAGAGTTCGACCCTAGAGCCACTATGCTATAGTAGCTTTGCTACGCTAGTATGAGGTCATAGGTTTTATAAATGTTTTTGATTAAAAGACCCGACTGGATCAAACGAATCAATGGCTTAAATTGTGGATGATATGAACGACTTTGGATCCTGTCAACTCAAACCTCTACATAATATGAATTGCTTAGGGTTGTGGATGATATGAATTATTCTACATCATTAGCTCAAACCTCTAAGTGCTATGAATAACTTTGGGCTATGGATTACATGAAAAACTGTTGGTCATGAGCTCAGGGCTCTAGATACAATGAACAGGTCTTTGCTCTAGTTGAGATGAACAACTTTGAGTTATGAGCTTAAAGCTCTAGATGCTATGAATTGCTCAGGGCTGTCGTTGACATCTTAGGGCTATGAGCTCAAGGATTTAGATGTCATGAATAGCTCATGCCTGTGGTTGACATGAATGACTCTGGGTCGTGAACTCAGGGCTCTAAATGCTATGAACAAATTAATGTTGTGAAAGATAAGAATGACTCTAGGTTATGATCTCTAGCCTCTAGATACTATGAACAACTTAGGGTTATGGTTGACATGAAAGACTTCGAGACATGAGCTCAGGTCTCTAGAGGCTATGCACAACTCAAGGTTTTCGATGACATGAAAGACTCTGGGTTGTGAGCTCAGAGTTCTATATGTTATGCATAGCTTAGGTCTGTCGATGTCATGAAAGACTCCGGGTCAGGAGCTTTGGGATCTAGAGGCTATGCACATCTCAGGGTTGTGGATGACATGAATGACTCTGGATTGGAAGCTTAGGTCTCTAGATACTATGAACAACTAAGTGTTATGGTTGACATGACCGACTTCTAGTCACAAGCTCAGGGCTCTAGATGCTATGAGCAACTCAGGACTGTGGATGACAAGAGCTACGCTGGGTGGTGAGCTCAAGGCTTTGGATACTATAAACAACTCAGAATTGTGGGTGATATGAACGACTCGGAATCCCTTGAGCTTAGGCTTCTAGATGCTATGAACCACTCAAGGTTGCGAATTCTATGAAAGATTCTGCATCATGAGCTCAAGCCTCTAAATACTATGAACGAGTCAAGGTTATGGATTACATGAAAGACTTTAGGTTGTGAGCTTTAGGCTTCAAAAGCAATGAACAACTCAGAGTTATAGATGATATGAATGACTTAAGATCCTAATCAATTTAGGCCTCTAGATGCTGTGAATCGCTTAGGGTTGTGGATGACATTAACGACTCTGGGTCGTGAGCTTAGCGCTTTATATACTATGAACACCTCAGGGCTATGATTGACATGAATGAATCTGGGTCGTAAGCTTAGGGCTCTATATGCTATGAAAAACTTAGGGGTGTTGATGAGATGAACTACTCTAGGTCATGAGCTCAAGGCCTGGATGCTATGAACAACTCAGGGTTGTGGATGACATGAGCTACTCTGGGTCGTGAGCTCAAGTCTTTGGATGTTATGAACAACTTAAAGTTATGAATGATATGAATGACTCAGCATCCCATGAGCACAAGTCTCTAGAAGATATGAACCCCTCAAGGCTTTGGTTGAGGTGAACAACTCCAAGTCATGAGCTTAGGGATTTAGATGCCATGAACAGGTCAGAGTTATGGATGATATGAACAACTTGGGATCCCATGAGCTTAAGTCTCTAGATGCTTTGAACAGCTCAAGGCAATGGATGATATGGACGATTTTGCATCATTATCTCAGGCCTCTAAATGCTATTAAGGGATTAGAGTTGTGGATGAAATGAACGACTTTGGGTCGTGAGCTTAGGGCTCTAGATGCGATGAACAGTTCGGGGTTGTGGTTGACATGAACAACTATGGGTCATAAGCTCTAAGCTCTAGACGGTGTGAACAACTAAGGGTTGTGGATGACATTAATGACACCGAATCATGAGCTTAAGGCTCCAAATACTATGAACAACACAGGGTTGTGATTGACCCAAAAAACCATGGATCGTCAGCTGAGGGCTTTAGATGCTATGAATATGTAAGAGTTATGGATGATATGAACAACTTAGGATCCCATGAGCTCAGGCCCCTAGATACTATGAATCGCTCAAGGCTATGGACGATATGAACGATTCTGCATCACAAACTCAAGCCTCTAGATTCTATGAATAACTCAAGGTTGTGGATGACATGGATGACTTTAGATCATAAAATCAGGGCTCTAAATGATATGAACAACTCAGGGGTGTGGATGCGATGAGCTAGTCCGAATCATGAGCTCAGGGCTCTGGATGCTATGAACAATATAAAGTTGTGAATGATATGAACGACTTAGGATCCTATGAGCAAAGTCCTCTAGAAGCTATGAACTGCTCAGGCCTTTAATTCACATGAACGACTCCAAGTCGTGAGTTCATGGCTCTAGATGCTATGAACAACTCAAAGTTGTGGATGAAATGAATGAGTTATGATCTTGTGTACTTAAGCTGCTAGATTCTATGAATAACTCAGGGTTGTGGATGACATGAACGACTCTGGGTCGTGAGCTCAAGGCTCAAGATGCTATGAAAAGCTCAGGGTTGTGGTTGACATGAATGACTCAGGGTCGTGAGCTCAAGGCTTTAAATTCTATGAACAACTTTAGGTTGTGGATTACATGAGCTACTACGGGTCGTTAGCCCAAGGCTCTAGATGTTATGAATCAAAGTTGTAGATGATATGAATGATTCAGGATCCCGTGAGATCAAGCCTTTAAATGCTATGAACCGTTAAGGGTTGTGGATGATATGAATGATGCTATGTAATGAGCTCAAGCCTCTAGATGCTATGAACTTCTTAGGGCTGTGGATGACATGAACAAATCCGAGTCGTGAGCTGAAGGCCCTAGATGTTATTAACAACTTAGGTTTGTGGATGACATGAATGACTCTAGGTCATGAACTCATGCCTTTAGAAACAACTAAGGGTTGTGGTTGACATGAAAGACTCCAATTTATGAGCTAAGGCTCTAGAAATTATGCACAACTTAAGGTTGTCGATGAAATGAAAGACTCTGACTCGTGAGCTCAAAGCTTTAGATACTATGAACAACTCAGGGCTATCATTGACATGAACGACTCCGGGTCATGAGGTAAGGCCAATCGATGCTATTGATAACTCAAGGCTATGGACACATGAACAACTCTGGGTTATGAGCTCATGTCCCTAGATTTTATGAACAACTCAAGGTTGTTGTTGACATGAAAGACTCTAGGATGTGATTGCAATGCTTTACATGCAACGAATATCTCAAGGTTGTGATTGACATAAACGACTATGGGTTGTGAGCTCGGGGCTCAAAATGCTATGAAAAATTCAAGGTTATGGATGACATGAACTACTCTAGGTCGTGAGCTCAAGGCTCTAGATTCTATTAACAACTCAAGATTGTGGATGACATGAACGACTTTGGGTCATGAGTTTAGGCCTCTAGATTATACGAACAACTAAGGGATGTGGTTGACATGAATGACTTCGATTTATGAGCTTAGGGCTCTAAATGTTATACATAACTTAAGGCTTTCGAAGACATGAAAGACTCCAGATCATGAGCTTAGGGCTCTACATGTTATACAGAAGTCTGGCCTATCGATGACATGAAATAGTGAAGGTTATGAGCTCAAAGCTCTTGATGGTATTAATAGCTCAGGGTTGTGGATGACATGAATGACTCTGGGTCGTGAGCTTATGGCTCTAGATGTTATAATAGCTAAGGGTTGTAGATGACATGCACTACTTTGAGTCGTGATCCTAGGGCTTTGGATGCTATGAATAGCTTAGAGTTGTGGATTATATGAATGACTCAGGATCCCACGAGCTTAGTCATCTAGATGTTATAAACAACTCAGGTTGTGGATGATATGAACGATTTTATGTCATGAACTCAAGCCTTTAAATGTTTTGAACTAATTAGGGCTATGAAAGACATAAACAACTTTCAGTCATAAGCTTAAGGTTCTAGATGCTATGACCAACTTAGGGTTGTATGATTCATGCCCAGTTGGTGTACCTTGATTTTTGGTCCTCAGACAGGAGTAATCAACAAAATTTATAACCTATATCACCAAGTACTAGGATAGCCTTAGCTAGTATAGCATAGTGGCTCTAGGATTGTTCACTGGGAAGGGTTTTCAACTTACAACTGATAATAATTCAAAGTTGAATTGATGCTTTTTCATTTCAAGGTTAGCTTCAAAAGAAAACATAAACTTTGGTTTAAAAAAGGATTGGTTTTAAGCTAACTAAAAATAAAGTAGCGGAAATTACTTATAAAGAAAAGTGTTTCTTGGAGTTTTAGGATCATAGAGGTCAAGCTCTTAATACAAAAAATAGAATTCCGGTCACTTGAATCTTTTCCTCGCATTAGAGATTTAACATATAGTTATTTCTCTAAGCGGTGCGGTACAAATGCTTCCCTTTTATGGATTCAAACACTAAATCCCTCTCATTGATTCATCTTGCAATGGCTCGTGCCTCTCACCTAGCATTTGCAATTCAAGGTGATCCTTAACCTCGGATTTCCCTTCACAAGCTCGCAAGAGATAACTAATGGATGTCTCCTTGGAGTCTAAAAGCTTACCAAGTGTTGGCTATTCTAGAAAATCCTACCTTCAAACCACCTCCCAAAGGCTCGCAAGAGATAAACTAGTGCATCTCAATGGACGGAGATCACTTGCCTTACCAAGTGCTGGCCCAGGTGATTTAAAGGCGTTTTAAGTTAACTAAAAACATAGAAACCATTAATGGGTCACACTTTCTCTTCATTAAAAGCTGAAACAACAAAACTTCCAATTTTTGCATTCGGAACCTTACACAGCTTCCTTAGCTCCAAGAGACAAAAAGTCTAGCCACTCATTCTTTGAGGAAACATCCTCAGAGCTTGTTTGGCTAGTAAGAAAAATACAATCAAAATGAGTATGTAAGGCAGAGCAAAGCTTTGTATATTACTTCCTTCAAAACTATACAAAAGGTTGTCTCCAAGAACAAGCTCCTAAGATGTCTGTGTAAAGAAAATTATAAAACTATATATATATGAGATAATTCACCCTTTGTTCTTACTTATCAACTAAGGAATCCTATGATTGGTGGATTACAAGGAGAGAATGGGGATTTAAACAACAAATATCTGAAGAAAAATATCTAAAAGAGTCGGTCGCAAATATCTAGAAGCACTCAGGTGGATTTTGCAGGCATGCAAGATGGGCTGTGAAATTTCACAAGTTGAAGGTCTACATTTCGCAGCCAAAGGCTGATTTCGCAGCTAGCACCTTGTGATTTCGCAGTTGCGAAATTGGCCTCTAGCTTGGTGTGATTAGCTTCCAATGGTTATAACTTCTTCATTTCAACTCCGATTTGCACACTGTTTGAAGTGTTGGATTCCTGACTTCCCAAGCTTCAAAACAACATATAGTATGCATGAAATGGACTCTAGGAAGTGCTCTAAATGTGTCCAACAGTTGTTGTTCTTTTGAATTCTTCATGTTAGATTTCTCTCTTTGCTTTCCCTCCTTGCATTCATGATTTTCTTTTGGCAAAGGATTATAGAGCTTCAAAGCTTGGGTTCTTCATGTAAATGAGCTACCAATTGCTTTGCCATGGATTCTATAGAACTCTTCTCAATCTTGGATTGCTTTGGTGATCAAAATACTATCAAAAACACCAAAACTTAACAAAATTTGATTAGAAATGATTGCAAAGGTCCTTAACATGCCAATTGAGTTAAAAGGGTAATAACGACTGCTCAAAAGTGTTTAAAAGAGTTAATTACAAGCTATAAAATAACACTTTTTGAGTAGTAATCACTCCCCCCAACCGACATATTGCTAGTCCCTTAGCAATGAAGGAGAGAAAAAGAAAAATAAACAGTACTATAATTTACAAAATCATGTTGATCACTTCAAAAAAAAAATTTAAGTGGCATGATGATCTAACTCTCACATGGAACATTAAAGATATAAAACTCAAATTTCAATAAGAGATATCAAAAACCTTGCCTAATCACAATTCATAAAGAGAAGGCATTATGCAAATTGAAGCTTTAAAATCATTTCTACTCCCAAAGGTCCAATCCTAACTCTTCCACAAAAATCTAAGTGTTACTTGGTAGTTTCCGAATATAGTATGTTGAACTAATCTCTCCCCCCCAACCTAGTTCTTTTTCAACACTTAGCAAACTGACAAAATTTAATAGGCTAAGAACGCACCCTTTTGTTTCACATTTTTCATTGTAGGGAGTACAAGGCTTAAAGGTATTCTTTTCTAAATTGTCCATGTAATGGGGGTCCATCGATGACTCCCAACCAATCAAGGCTTAGGGCATCAAGCTTTAAGGATCTTTCAACCACTAACTC
This sequence comes from Vitis amurensis, assembly GCA_037355405.1. NCBI lineage: Eukaryota > Viridiplantae > Streptophyta > Magnoliopsida > Vitales > Vitaceae > Vitis > Vitis amurensis. The sequence continues at coordinate 18,801,348 of CM074694.1, forward strand.
CTCGGATTTTATCTTGGACTTTTAAGAATGAATTTCAATACCCAAGCACCTGCAGTATGTTAAACTCCACCTATTCACCCTTGTAACGAGCATTGAGGTCAGTGACTCCCAACCAATGGAGGCTTAGGGCACCAGGTTTTAAAGATTTTCACCATATACCCCTCAGACCTTGCTCAGGTTTCAAGGCAAGTAAAACATTTTTTTTTCAAAGGCTCATTGGCCTTTTATAAGGTGTCCCAACACTATTAAATGAGGTCAAAGGTGCCAAGTTTAAATTCTCCTAAGTCAAGAGGGAAATAGTTTTTCATCTTATAATCGGAACCTAGTGTGCACAGTGTGTGAATAGCTTAAAGTGGAAGAACTAAGGTTGAATTCAATAGAAGTTTCAACAATTCATCAACTTTAGTAAGCATAATACAAACTCTAAAAAAAATTCAATTTCTCTCATTTTATTTTGAGAATTTTTCCTTAATAATCATGGAGAGTAGAATAAAAAATTAAATTTTTTAAAAAAATTAAGCAAAAATCAACTAAATTACCAAAATAACTTAACATTAATAATTAAAACTTCCTTCTTCAACTCTCTTCCCCCCCAACCAAGCTGAACATTGTCCTCAATGTGGCAAGAGCGATTGAAATTACAGGGAGGAAGTGGTACCTCCTGAGTGATATGAAGTTTGAGTAGAATAGGAGAAACCACATGTTTCAAAAACAATAAAAGATATGAGTAGAGGAATTAAAATAAAATTATGCCAAGAATACAAAAAAATGATAGATATGTATTTCTTTAAGAAAGTACACTATAGAGCAAAACAAGTAATACAACCAATCCCAATATATAAAACATAAAAAACATGGGATTATAAGTTCTACTACTGTAAAGAAATACATAAAAGAAACTAGGTAAATGATCAGATGGTGGTAGGAGGATCATGTGGAAATGATGGCTCGCCTGTAGAGGTCGGAATGCTTGGGATGGATGCCTCTTTCTCTCCTGTAGTCGTCTCCTCTGGGGGCATAGTCTACTCTGCTAGAGGAGGGCCCTGTGATGGATCTGTAGGCTCTGACTGGATAGGAATACCATGCTCAGGAGGTGATAGAATACCTAGGTGTTGTTGTATCTGCTTAAGGATGGCAGTATGCTGGGTCTGGGTGGCGATAAGCTGATCCTGATGGGCACGTATGGCCTCTATCTGCTGGGTCAGGATGCTTTGAGAAGTGGTCAATGTCTACAAAGTGTGACATAGGCCTCTGAACTCTGAAATAGATATGGCGATCCTAGATTGAGATGGAGGAGGAGGCTCGGATGTAGATGGTACAACTGGCGAAGTCCCTGGTGTGGCAAGAGGAGCAGAAGATGGAACCTTAGGCATAGGTCCTGTAGAGGCCACTGCAGAGGCAGGTGCTTTCATGTCCGCATGTATCTCAATCGGCTGTGGCTCCTCTAGATTCTCAGGCTATGGAATCTCTAGATGTTCAAGTCCATCCGGGGTTCCTGGCTCTGCATCATAAGCTGTCATGCTTGTCCATTTGTTGAGAGTGAATATCTCTCAACAAATGCGTTTGCGCTCAAGCTGAGGCTCAGATGGATATCCCAAGTGCTCCAAAATCTGACAGAGCAATCTAGGGAATAGAAGTGGAATGGCATCCGCTCTCAACAACTTCTTCCTATGGACCTTCTCTTCAAAGTAAAGAAGAGTAGCCATGATGAGATGATGAAGGCCAAAGAAGAATCCCTCTGATATCCGGAATAATGCCTATAGCAAAGCTTCTCTCCTCTGCACCATATGCTAAAGTGGATAGATGTTGTGGTGCAGAAGTGCATCTATAAAGAACATGTTGGGAGGGAGCTCCTTCCTCAATAGATATGGGCGTGTGGATGTCCCTCTGGATAGTATATGAACCATGTCACTCTGAGAAGGATGAGCCCACACTCGATAATCCTCAGGACGTGCTGGCTCATAGGGAATGCGCAGGGCCTCTGCTATATGTCTGGCTCCCAGGATACCATGGTGTCTATCAATGGTGAAGTGGATGACAGTAGGATCCCGGACACAATGTGTAGTCATAGACTGATAAAAGTTTAATGCTACACAGGGATAAAAGAAATCCCTGGGAGTCATCAGGTGTTGCCGATGGTACCTCTGTAGCAGATGGAATGAATATCTGAGCTTTGGCTGAAGCCTGAAGGTATCTCTGTCAAAGCAAAGCTCAGAGTGGAATGACCTAGCCCGGCAATCCAAGTTACCATCTATGGGTGGCTGAGTGACCATGGGCCGCCTGATAATCACCTCAAGAGTCATCCCAGAGGGAATCTAAGATTTTGTGGCAGGCGACCAAGGCTTGGATGAAGGCTCTGATGGCTCAACTAAAGTTGATATCCTTGCTTTCTTCTTGGGAGGACGCCTAGCTGACTTCTTGGCATGAGATGAGCTTGCCCCGAGTGTGGTGGGTGGTCTCCTCATCTCATATCGCCTTGAAGGAGAACTCAGAGGCGCACCCTTTACTGAAGGTGGGACGGCAAGTGGTTGTGAAGGCTCAGTCATGGAGTCTTGCACAGGGACCACTCTCGACGCTCTGTGGTGGCCTATGGGAGATGAGGTTTTGGCCCCTCGGGTTTTTTCCATGGTTGACTCAGAGAAGGTTGAGAGAAGGTGGCAGGAGGTGCGTGTGGGGCTTGGGCTTAGACGGAGGTCCTTTAGAAATGGTGCTCTGGCTTGGCTCCTATTTTGCACCAAAGGGAGGTTTTCATAAGGCAAATGACCGGTGTAAAGTGAAAAATTGGAATTTAAAAAGTTAAATTAGAAGCCAAGTGATGGTTGGGATTTTTCGTAGGAGAGGGGTCATTTTGCAGCAAAGGCCTATTTTCGCAGGTAAGGGCCACTTTCGCAGCCCCTTTCGCAAGCCATTTCGCAGCTGCAAAATGAGAGGGTGGGGCTACGAAATGGCACTCGTGTGCCAAGGGGGGGGAGGGGGGGTTTCGCGAGGGTTTTCGCAGCTGCGAAATGAGGCTTTGGCTGCGAAATTGAGCTTTTGAGGGCCTTAGATGGTTTCGCAGCTACGAAATGAGACTTTGGGCTGCCAAATGGCACTCATGTGCCAAATGGAGGTTTCGCATGAGGTAGGGCTTGGGCTGGGAAATGGTTTCGAAGATGAGGGTCGTTTTTGCAGCGAGACCTTGATTTCGCAGTGGGTCCTTTTTGCCTGTGAAGTTATTTCGCAGAGGAAGGCTGTTTTCGTAGGGGGCTCTTTGGTATGCGAAATTTCGCAAGCCTCTGGAATTCCTTGCTTTTGGTTCCTTTTGGCTCTCTGAGACCTTCCTTCACCTCTTTTGCAATTCCTCCTAAATTAGATCATTCAAAAAGTCTAAGTTACATAAAAATAACATAAATTAAGACTACGATTAAAGTCAAAACAATTAATAATGCTCTTAAATTAACAAAATTAAACAAAAAATATGGACTTTGGTGAAACCAAGTCCATCTAACCCCTTTCTGATTAGGATTTTTGTGGCTCAAGGAGGTTAACTTCCTCCTTATCTTGATTGAATGGCTCGATGAATGGTTTGAGACGATGGACATTGACTTTAAAGGTGTCTGTGCTGTTGGAATTCAATAATTCCACCACTCCATTGAGATGCACTTGGTGAATAATGAAAGGGCCTATCCACCTTGACTTCAGCTTCCCAGGAAAGATATGGAGCCTTGAGTCATAAAGTGAGACTCTTTGTCTTTTCAGGAATTCTTTGTTGGAGATTAATTGATCATGCCACCTCTTCATCCTCTGTTTTGCAACTTTGGAATTGATGTAGGCATCATTTCTTAATTCCTTCATCTCATTAAGGTCTAAGCACCTCTTTGCCCCGGCTCTGATCAAGTCCATGTTTACCTTCTTGATTGCCCACCAAGCCTTATATTCAACTTCCACAGGGAGATGACATGCTTTGCCATAGACTAGGCGATAGGGAGACATGCCAAGAATAGTCTTGTAAGTTATTCTATATGCCCACAGTGAATCATGGAGCTTAATAGACCAATCTCTTCTACTCGTGTTCACCACCTTCATCAATATATTCTTGATTTCCCTGTTTGCTAGCTCAACTTGCCCGGAAGTCTGAGGGTGATAAGATGTAGCTACCTTATGCTTCACCCCATACTTGGCTAATAGGGTTTCAAAAAGCTTGTTGCAAAAATGAGTACCTCCATCACTGATTATGGCCTTGAGCACCCCAAATCTTGAGAAGATGTTCTCTTTAAGAAACTTGAGAACCACCCTGTGATCATTGTGTTTGCAGGGGATTGCCTCAACCCATTTAGAAACACAGTCCACCCCCACTAAGATATAAGAGTTACCAAAAGACATTAGGAAAGGTCCCATGAAGTCAATGCCCCAAACATCAAAGAGATCAACTATTAGAATGGGGTTCATGGGCATTTGATTTCTTCTTATTAGCTTTCAGAGCCTTTGGCATCTATCACAGCTCCTACACATGGTGTGGGCATCTTTGAAAAGTGATGGCCACCTTAACCCTGATTGCAACACCTTTATAGCTGTTTTCTGGGAGGCAAAGTGGTCTCCACATGCACTTTCATGGCAATGGCTGAGGATTCCTTGTTGCTCTTCTTCAGGGACACATTTCCTTATTATTTGATCTACACAATACTTGAAAAGGAAAGGTTCTTCACAATAATAAGCATGAATCTTTGCAATGAAGTGCTTCATGTCTTATGTTTTCCACTCACTTGGAACTTCACCAATAACTAGATAGTTAGCAATATGAGCATGATTACTACCGAAAAGTGCTATTTTGTAGACCTAATTATAAGGGTTTTAAGCACCTTTGAGTAGTAATCATATTCATTTAACCTAATTAATTCATTAAGCTCCTTAGTAATTAGTTCAAACCATTTTTAGTGGCAAGTTTACATGTTTTTCATCAGCTTATGAACCAATTCAAGCATGCCAATTGATGGAGGAGCTACTTGGGCGAGTTAAGCAAGGATTTTGGATGTTTACAGGCTTGAATTTCAAGTGGAAACACAAGCACAAGCAATGGGAACACCATTTCGCAAAGGAAGGCAATTCACTTGCCAAATGACCAATTTCGCAAAGTGAATTTCACCTTGCCAAAATTTCGCGCAAGGGGATTTTCCTCATGGTGCAAAATTTGGCCATTTCGCACCATGAAGAAACCACCTTGCAAAATTTCGCAAGGAGGATTTAGGCACCTTGTGAAATGCCAAATTTCGCAAGGTGGCTTTTCACCTTGCGAAATTTGGACCTTTCATCTTCCCCCCTTGCGAAATGCCTTTGAAATCCCCTGTTTTGAGACGCTGCTGATGATATTCCACTGTCGGTTCTCCAAGATATTTTGCTTGACTTTTAGCTTTGTAAATACCTATTTTACCTTTATAATCAACCAATGAAAAGGTTGCTTTTGTAATAACTCTTGTAATTTAGCTTTTTATTGTCTTTAAATAGAGGTGAAGAGCCTCAGACACGGGAATCTTGTAACCTGTAACTTTATAAGTTATAAGAGCACTTTTGTTCATACGCTTCTTTTCTATTTTCTTTCTCATTTTCTTAGTAGCCAAACATCCTTGGAGGATGAAATCCCCAAGGATGAGAGGCTAAAACCTTTTTAGCTTCTTGAAGTAATGGATGCCATGTGAAGCTCCCGTGTCAGGATGGAGATTTCCAAGCCATAAATGTAAGTAGCTGAGCGTCATAATTGTTTTCATTCAAAGTAAAGCTTTTAATCCCTCTGACTTGCTTTGAATGGCCAATACTTGATAACCTTTTTGGTCTCAAGTGGATTCTTATTGTTAGGTCCACTGACGTTCATTAGTTATCTCTTACGAGCCATTGTATTGCAAGTCGAGGAGATGACCTATACCAATAAAAGAGCATTTATGAGGTTCAGCTACCCTTTTTGTAAGTTTTCAAGGACTAAAACTCAGTTGTTAAACTGATACCGGTTCGGGAAGTAAGCATCACCTTAGTTGCTTCCCCAACTCGAGGTGAAAAGTCCCAAAATCTCCATTTTTACACAGTGAGTTAAGCATGGCTATCCAAAGCTTTGAGAAACTTCTTTTTCCATCTTTTAACCTATTTTCATGTTAGTTTAGTTTACAACACCTTCATCTTTTTATGTTTTCATCTTAACCTAATTTTTATTAAGAAAAGTTCACTCCATCCTCCGAACTTCACCAGTTAAAGTAAAAACCCTTCCCAGTGTTCGATCCTAGAGCCACTATGCTATAGTAGCTTTGCTACTTTAGTGTAAGGACCTTAGGTATAAATTTTGTTGATACCCCTTACATGCCAAGCTACCAAGAGTCGGATTATCAGAGCATACCAAGGAGTTTTTTCTAGCAACATAAGTGATTCCTCTGGAAAGTCATCATTAATAGGTAAGACATGGGAATTGTGTGCTATAGCCAACCTTGAAAGGTGGTCAGCTACCACATTCTCCACTCCTTTCTTATCTCTGATTTGGAGATCGAACTCTTGTAGTAGGAGAATCCATCTAATCAACCTTGCTTTTGCATCTTGCTTTGTCAATAAATACTTCAAGGCTGAATGGTCAGTGAAAACAATGATGAAATACCCTACTAGATAAGCATGAAATTTGTCTAAGGCAAACACTACAACAAACAATTCTTTCTCTATGGTTGTGTAGTTCATTTGAGCTTCGTTCAATGTCTTGTTTGCATAGTAGATCACATAGGGCTTTCCGTCTTCTCTTTGGCCAAGCACAACTCCTATAGCAAAGTCATTGGCATCACACATCACTTCAAAAGGTAGTTGCCAATTAGGAGCCCTCACTATTGGAGCAGTTGTCAAAAATTGCTTCAGTTGATCAAAACTCCTTTGACATCTTTCATCCCATACAAACTTAGCATCCTTAGCCAAAAGTTCACAAAGAGGCTTTGAAAACTTAGAGAAATCTTTTATAAACCTCCTGTAGAACCCTGCATTGCCAAGGAATTGCCTTACTCCTTTTACATTTGTTGGGGATGGCAATTTGACAATAAGTTCCACCTTTGCTTTATCAACTTCAATGTCTTTCTCAGAGATGATGTGGCTAAGGACAATTCCTTGTTGTACCATAAAATGGCATTTCTCCCAGTTGAGCACCAAGTCCTTTTCAATGCATCTATTCAGAACCGCTTCCAAGTTGACTAAGCATTCTTCAATTGTACTTCCATATATGGTGATGTCATCCATGAAAACCTCCATAATTCACTCCACCATATCACTAAAGATACTTAGCATACATCGTTGGAATGTTGCAGGTGCATTACATAAACCAAAAGGCATTCTTCCGTAGGCATATGTTCCAAATGGACATGTGAAAGTGGTCTTCTCCTGGTCTTCAGCATCAATTTCAATTTGAAAATACTCGGAGTAGCCGTCCAAGAAACAATAGAAAGGATGGCTAGAGACTCTCTCCAACATTTGATCAATAAATGGTAATGGAAAATGATCCTTCCTTGTCACAACATTCAATTTTCTATAATCAATACACACCCTGCAACCTGAAGTGAGGCGTGTAGCAACTTCTTCTCCCTTTTCATTTTGGACCACCGTGATCCCTAACTTCTTTGGTACCACTTGAGTAGGACTCACCCAATGGCTATCGGATATGGGGTATATAATACTTGCTTGAAGTAGCTTCTAAACCTCAGCTCGCACCACCTCTTGCAAATGAGGATTCAATCTTCTTTGAGGTTGACGAATTGGTTTAGCTTCTTCTTCCATGTATATATGATGTGTACTGACCAAAGGACTTATGCCTTTCAAGTCAGATATTTGTCATCCTATTGCTTTCTTACACCTCTTGAGAACTTCAAGTAGACACATCTCCTAAGGAGTAGTAAGAGATGAAGATATAACAACAGGGCATTGTTTATTCTCCTCTAGGTATGTATATTTCAACTCCGTGGGTAGAGGCTTCAAATTGAGCTTTGGGGTCTCTTCTTTAGCAGCTTCTTGTGCCTCCTATTTATTGAACAAAGGTAAAATCTCTTCTCTCCTCCTCCAACCTTATAGAGTAGCAAGCACATCTAAGGGTTCAGGCAGCCCTTCTTCAAGATCCCCAAGACTTTCATTCAACTTGTCTTGCATTTTCTGATTACAATGCTCCTCCACTAGAGTGTCAATAATGCACACCTCTTCTGGACCTTCTTCTTCTTCCGAAGTGATTAGATTTTTGGACATATAGAAGATATTGAGCTCTAGTGTCATGTTGCCAAACGTGAGTTGCATAAGTCCATTCCTACAATTTATAATTGCATTTGATGTAGCAAGGAATGGCTTTCCAAGGATGATAGGAACATAATTAGTTTCCTTGACAATTGGGTCTGTATCAAGAACAATAAAGTCTATTGGATAGTAGAAATTATCAACTTGAACTAAGACATCTTCAATTATCCCCCTTGGAATTTTCACTGATCTATCTGCTAGAGATAGAGTGTTTGATGTTGGCTTTAATTCACTAAGTCCCAATTGCTTGTAGACAGAGTATGGTAGCAAATTCACACTTGCTCCCAAGTCTAACAAAGCTTTCTCCACTACTTTTCCTCCAATCATGACTGAAATGGTAGGACAACCAGGATTTTATACTTCAAAGGAGACTTGCATTGTATGATAGCACTTACTTGCTCAGTTAAGAAGGCTTTCTTATTCACATTCAACCTTCTTTTGATAATACACAAGTCCTTTAGGAATTTTGCATAAGTTGGAACTTGTTTAATCATATCCAGTAATAGGATATTGGCTTTCACTTGTCTCAATACTTCAAGAATTTTTTATGCATTTCTGATCCCCTTTTTCCCCTGGATGTGTTTTTCTTCATCACATCTCCCTTAATAAGTACTTTCTCTGGATTTGCATTCACTGTTGAATCATGGTCTTCTTCCGCTTCACTACTATCTTTCTTTTTTCCTTTGATTTCCTCCCTCTTCTCTGTCTCTTCTTCTTCTTCCTTTTCAACACGTGGCTTGGGTGTTGGCAGCTCAACCTTTTTACCACTCCTTAGAGTGATCAAGGCCTTAACGTCTCTCACCTGTGAAGACTCTCCTTCATGAGTTTCCACTTCATGGATACCCTTGGGGTTTTGGTGAGGTTGAGAAAGAAATCTCCCTTTCTCTTGAACCGTGTTCAGGTTAGTGAGCCTTGAGATTGAATATTGGAGATTATCTATCTTCTAAGATAAGTCATTTTGCATCCCATCCATTCTTTTATTCAATGTAATCTCTACACTGTCAATTCTTTGACTGAGTTGAGCATTGATGGATTTTTTATCTCCAACAAAATCTCTCACAACCTTGCTTAGATTCACTATTGCTTGTTCAAGATTTGAAGCTTGTTGAGATGGTTGAGCTGGTTGTTGGTATTGAGGCGCTCTTGGCTTCTAGGAGAAATTTGGATGGTTCCTCCAACTTGAGTTGTAAGTATTTCCATACGAAGCATTGTTGTTGGGCTTGAATTATCCAATGACATTTTCTTGATCTCCAAACATTTCCCTAGCAGCTGGAATTATAGGGCACTCCTCCACCAAGTGCTCATAAGATTGACAAATAGGACATGGCTTGACTTGCACTGGTGTTTCTGCAATAGCTTGCACTTCATGTATCCTTTTCAGTTCTAGCTCCTCTAATCTTCTTGTCATAGCTGCAAACTTTGCCTTCATATCAACATCTTCATTCAAGGTGTACATCCCAGCCTTAGCATTAAAGGAATTCGGTTGAGACTTCATCTCCCCCACTTCTCCTTTGTTCGGTTCATCCCATCCCCTTGAAACTTCAGCCACATAACTCAAGAAATCCATGGCTTCCTCCGGATTCTTACTCATGAAATCTCCTCCACACATTGTCTCGAGGAGTTGCTTCATTGAGGAAGACATCCCATCATAAAAGTAACTCACCAATAGCCATGTATCAAAACCATGGTGAGGACAAGCATTAATGGCTTCCATGTATCTTTCCCAACACTCAAAGAATTTCTCATTCTCTTTAGTTGAGAAGTTTGAAATTTTCCTTTTCAAGCCATTTGTTCTATGAATAAGGAAAAATTTCTTGAGGAATTCAGCTTGCAAATCAGTCCAAGTCCGGATACTCCTTGGCCTTAAAGAATTAAGCCAAATCTTGACCTTATCCTTTAAAGTAAAAGGAAATAGCTTAAGCCTCATCAAGTCGATTGAAGCTCCTCCTTCTTGAAACCTATTACAAACATCTTCAAATTCCTTTATATGGGCATAGGGATATGCGGTCTTATTACTAGCTGCTTTGTAGGGGCCACTATACATGATGGTGCACTCATATGAGGTGGATGCATGCGGTCCCTCATTGATCTGAATGCATTGGGATTGTCCTGGTGACCATGGTGACTATGCTGATCTTCAGGTGTAGCTTCCATGATGTTCAAGCTCAATTCCAATTCCTTGTTATGAGGTGTTTCAAGTTTCACAAGCCTTCCTCCACTGTCTCGTATCCAATTTGGCATACACAACTAGTATCAACTGTAACAAAAACAATGAAACAAAAGGAAACAAAAGAAAACAAGACTACAAAAAGACTAAGATTAACTAAAACTAAATTAAAAGATATGTTAGAATATGAACAAGTAAAAGAAATGATTAAAAGAGTTAGTAAAATGAAAGAAAAATCACCAAACTTGTGATGAAGATCACAAGTACTCTGAAAAGATAATATCACTGTGAAGTTAGCACCCTCCCCGGTAACGGCGCCATTTGATTCGTGCCCATCTGGTGTACCTTGATTTTTGGTCCTCAGATGAGTAATGAACAAAATTTATAACCTATATCACCATGTACTAGGATAGCCTTAGCTAGTATAGCATAGTGGCTCTAGGATTGTTCATTGGGAAGGGTTTTCAACTTACAACTAATAATAATTCAAAGTTGAATTGATGCTTTTTCATTTCAAGGTTAGCTTCAAAAGAAAACCTAAACTTTGGATTAAAAAGGATTGGTTTTAACCTAACTAAAAATAAAGTAACGAAAATTACTTATAAAGAAAAGTGTTTCTTGGAGTTTTAGGATCACTAGGGTCAGGCTCCTAATACAAAAAATAGAGTTCCGGCCACTTGAATCTTTTCCTCGCATTAGAGAATTAACATATAATTATTTATCTAACCGGTGCAATATAGATGCTTCCATTTTATGGATTCAAACACTAAATTCCTCTCAATGATTCATCTTGCAATGGTTCGTGCTGCTCTCCTAGCATTTGCCATTCAAGGTGATCCTTAACCTTGGATTTCCCTTCACAAGCTCGCAAGAGATAACTAATGGATGTCTCCTTAGAGTCCAAAAGCTTACCAAGTGTTGGCTATTCTAGAAAATCCTACCTTCAAACCACCTCCCAAAGGCTCGCAAGAGATAAACTAGTGCATCTCAATGGACGGAGATCACTTGCCTTACCAAGTGTTGGCCCGGGTGATTTAAAGGAGTTTTAAGTTAACTAAAAACATAGAAACCATTAACAGGTCACACTTTCTTTTCATTAAAAGCTGAAACAACAAAACTTCCAATTTTTTCATTCGGCACCTTACCCAACTTCCTTAGCTCTAAGAGACAAAAAGTCTAGCCACTCATTCTCTGAGGAAACATTCTCTGAGGAAACATCCTCAGAGCTTGTTTGGCTAGTAAGAAAAATACAATCAAAATGAGTATGTAAGGCAGAGCAAAGCTCTGTATATTACTTCCTTCAAAACTATACAAAAGGTTGTCTCTGAGAACAAGCTCCCGAGATGTCTGTGTAAAGAAAATTACAAACTATATATATGAGATAATTCACCCTTTGTTCTTACTTATCAACTAAGGAACCCTATGATTGGTGGATTATAAGGAGAGAATGGGGATTTAAACAACAAATATCTGAAGAAAAAAATCTAAAAGAGTCAGTCGCAAATATCTAGAAGCACTCAGGTGGATTTCGCAGGCATGTAAGATGGGCTGTGAAATTTCGCAAGCTGAAGGTCTCCATTTCACAACCAAAGGCTGATTTCGCAGCTAGCACCTTGTGATTTCGCAGCTGCGAAATTGGCCTTTAGCTTGGTGTGATTGGCTTCCAATGGCTATAACTTCTTCATTTCAACTCCGATTTGCACACCGTTTAAAGTGTTGGATTTCTGACTTCCCATGCTTCGAAACGACATATAGTATGCATGAAATGAACTCTAGAAAGTGCTCTAAATGTGTCCAACAATTGATGTCCTCTTGAATTCTTCATGTTAGATTTCTCTCTTTGCTTTCCCTCCTTGCATTCATGCTTTGCTTTTGGCAAAGGATTATAGAGCTTTAAATCTTGGGTTATTCATGTAGATGAGCTTCCAATTGCTTTGCCATGGATTCTATAGGACTCTCCTCAATCTTGGATTGCTTTGGTGATCAAAATACTATCAAAAACACCAAAACTTAACAGAATTTGATTAGAAATGATTGCAAAGGTCCTTAACATGCCATCTGAGTTAAAAGGGTAATAACTAATACTCAAAAGTGTTTAAAGGAGTTAATTACAAGCTACAAAATAACACTTTTTGAGTAGTAATCATTGTAATTGACATGAACGACTCTGGGTCTTGAGCGCAGGCCTCTAAATTCTATGAACAACTCAGGATTCTAGTTGACATGAAAGAATCTGAGTCATGAGCTTAGGGCCTTAGATGTTATACACACCTTAAGACTTTTGATTACATGAAAGACTCCTGGTCATGAGTTGAGGGCTCTAAATTCTATACACAGGTGTGGGCTTTCGATGACATGAAAGACTTTAAGTCGAGAGATCAAGGCTCTAGATGCTATGAATAGCTCAGGGTTGTGATTGACCTGAATGACTCCGAGTTGTGAGCTCAAGGCTCTAGATACTATGAACAATTGAGAGTTGTGGATGATATGATCGAGTCGGGATCCCTCGAGCTCAAGCCTCTAGATGCTATGAACCGCTAAGGGTTATGGATGATTTGAATGATTCTGCATGATAAGCTCAAGCCCTTAGATTCTTTGAACTCCTCAATGTTATGGATGACATGAATGACTACGGGTCACGTGCTCAGGGCTTTAGATGCTATTGACAACTTTGGCTTGTGGATAACATGGATGACTTCAAGTCATGAGCTTGGCCTCTAGATTTAATGAACAACTCAGGGTTGTGGTTGACATGAACGATTTTGAGTCGTGAACATAGGGCTTTAGATACTAGGCACAACTTAAGGTTGTCAATGACATGAAAGACTATGTGTCATGAGCTTAGAGCTCTAGATGCTATGAATAACTCAGGGTTGTGCATGACATGAACAAATCTGGGTCGTGAGCTCAAGGCTCTAGAGACTATGAACAACTTAGGATTGTGGTTGATGTGAACGATTCCAAGTCATTAGCTCAAAACTTTAGATGCTATGAACAACTCTAGGCTGTGGATGACATGAGCTACTCCGGGTCATGAGGTTAGGGCTTTAAATGCTATGAACAACTCACAATAGTGGATGTTATGAATGGCTTAGGATCCCATGAGCTCAATCCTCTAGAGACTATGAATCACTTAAGTTTGTGGATGATATGAATGATTCTACTTCCTCAACTCAAGCCTCTAGAGGCTATGGACTACTCAGGGCCATGGAAGACATGAACGACTCAAATTCGTGATCTCAGGGCTCTAGATGCTATGAAAAACTCAAGGTTGTGGTTGACATGAACGTCTCCAAGTCGTGAGCTCAAGGCATTAAATGCTCTCAACAACTCAAGGGTTTAGATGACATGACCAACTCCAGGTTATAAGCTCAGAGCTTTAAATATTATGAACAACTCAAGGTAATGGTTGACATTAAAGACTCTAGGTCTTAAGCTTAGGGCTCTAAAAGGTATGAACAACTTAGGGTTGTGAAAGATATGAATGACTTGAGATCCCATGAGCTTAGGCCTGTAGATGCTATGAATCTCTTTAGGGTGTGGATGATTTGAACAATTCTGTGTCATGAGCTCAAGCCACTAAATGCTATGAACTGCTTAGGGCTGTAGAAGATATGAATGACTCTGGGTGGTGAGCTCAGGGCTCTAGACGCTATGAACAACTCAAGGCGTACTTAACATGAATGACTTCAGGTAGTGAGTTGAAGGCTCTAAATGTTACTAACAAGTTAGGGTTGTAGATGACATGAACGACTCTGGGTCATGAGCTCAGGCCTCCAGATTATATGAATAGCTCAAGCCTGTGGTTCACATCAAAGACTCCTAGTCATGAGCTCAGAGCTCAAGAAGTTATGCATAACTTAAGGTTATTGATAATAAGAAGGACTCCGGGTTGTGAGCTGAGGGCTCTAGATGCTATACACAGGTTAGGGTTGCCGATGACATGAAAGACTCTAGGTCTAGAGCTCAGGGCTCTAGATACTGTGAACAACTCAAGTTGTGATTGACATGAACGACTCTAGATCATGAGCTTAAGGCTTTAGATGTTATGAACAACTCTAGGATATGGATTACATAAGCTACTATAGGTTGTGAGATCAAAGCTCTAGATGCTATAAAGTGTTCAGAGTTGTGGATGATATGAACGACTCAGGATCCCATGAGCTTAAGCCTCTAGACGCTATGAACTGCTCAAGGCTATGGATGATATAAATGATTTTGCGCCATGAGTTGAAGCCTCTAGATGATATGAACTGCTAAGGGTTGTGGATGACATGAATAACTCCGGGTTGTGAGCTCAAGGCTATAGATGCTATTAACAACTCAGGATTATGGACAAGATGAATGACTCTGGTTCATCAGCTCATGCCTCTAGATTCTATGAACAACACAAGGTTGTGGTTGAAAAGAAAGACTTTGAGTCATGAGCTGAGGGCTCTAAATGCTATGCACAACTTAAGGCTGTCAATGACATGAAAGACTCTAGGTCATGAGTTCAAGGCTCTAGATGTTATGAACATCTCAAGGTTGTGGTTGACATGAATGACTCCAAGGAATGGCCTTCCAAGGATGATAGGAACATAATTAGTTTCCTTAACAATGGGGTCCGTATCAAGAACAACAAAGTCTACTGGATAGTACAAATTATCAACTTGAACTAAGACATCTTCAATTATCCCCCTTGGAATTTTCACTGATCTATCTGCTAGAGATAGAGTGATTGATGTTGGCTTCAATTCACCAAGTCCCAATTGCTTGTAGACAGAGTATGGTAGCAAATTCACACTTGCTCCTAAGTCTAATAAAGCTTTCTCCACTACCTTTCTTCCAATCATTACTAAAATGGTAGGACAACCCGGATCTTTGTACTTCAAAGGAGACTTGCATTGTATGATAGCACTTACTTGCTCAGTAAAGAAGGCTTTCTTATTCACATTCAACCCTCTTTTGATAGTACACAAGTCCTTTAGGAATTTTGCATAAGTTGGAACTTGTTTAATCATATCCAGCACTGGGATATTGACTTTCACTTGTCTCAATACTTCAAGAATTTCTGATGCATTTTTTATCCTCTTTTTCCCATGCAAAGCTTGAGGAAAAGGTGGAGGTGTGTGTTTCTTCATCACATCTCCCTTGATAAGTACTTTCTCCAGATTTGCATTCACTGTTGAATCATGGTCCTCTTTCCCTTCAATGATATCTTTCTTATTTCCTTTGATTTCCTCCCTCTTCTCTGTCTCTTCTTCTTCTTCCTCTTCAACATGTGGCTTGGGTGATGGCAGCTCAACCTTTTTACCACTCCTTAGAGTGATCAAGGCTTTGACATCTCTCACCTGTGAGGACTCTCCCTCATGAGTTTCCACTTCATGGATACCCTTAGGGTTTTGGTGAGTTTGAGAAGGAAATCTACCCTTCTCTTGCACTATATTCAGGTTAGTGAGCCTTGAGATTGAGTATTGGAGATTATCTATCTTATGAGATAAGTCATTTTTCATCCCATCCATCCTTTTTTTCAATGTATTCTCTACACTGTCAATTCTTTGACTGAGTTGAGCATTGATGGATTTTTATCTCCAACAAAATCTCCCACAACCTTGCTTAGATTCACTATTGCTTGTTCAAGATTTGAAGCTTGTTGAGATGGTTGAGCTAGTTGTTGGTATTGAGGTGCTCTTGGCTTTACATGCTATGAAAACCTTTCGGTTGTGGATGACATGAACAACTACGGGTCATGAGCTCAAGGCTCTAGATGCTATGAACAACTCAGGATTTTCGATGACATGAAAGACTACGAGTTGTGAGCTCAGGGCTCTAGATTCTATTAATAGGTTAGGGTTGTGGATGATATGAATGACTCTCGGTCGTGAGCTCTAGGCCCTATATGAAGCGAATAACTCTAGTTTGTGGTTGACATGAAAGACTCTAAGTCGTGAGCTCATGGCTCTAGATGCTATGAACAGCTTAGGGTTATCGATGACATGAACCACTCTAGGTTGTGAGCTCAAGGCTTTAGATGCTATGAAAAGCTCTAGGTTGTGGTTGACATGAACGACTCCGAGTCATGAGCTCACGACTTTAGATGCTATGAACAACTCAGGGTTTTTATGACATGAAAGACTTGAGGTTATGAGCACAGAGCTCTAAATTCTATGAACAAGTCAGGGTTGTGAATGACATAAATGACTCTCACTCGTGAGCTCAGGGCTCTAGATGCAATGAACAGCTCAAGGTTGTGGTTGACATTAAAGACTCTGAGTCGTGAGCTCAGGGTTGTAAATGCTATTAATACCTTAGGGTTGTGGATGACATGAGGTAATCTAGGTGGTGAGCTCAAGGCTCTAGATGCTATGAACAACTTTGGGCTATGGTTGACAAGAACGACTCTAGGTTGTGAGCTCAAGGCTCCTGATGATATGAACAACTCAGAGTTGTCGATGACATGAAAGACTACAAGTCATGAGCTCAAGACTATATATACTATGAACTACTTAAGGTTATGGTTGACATGAACTACTTAAGGTTATGGTTGACATGAACTACTTTAGGTCATGAGCTCAAGGCTCTAGTTGCTATAAACAACTAAGAGTTGTGGATAACATAGGCTACTATGGGTCATGAGCTTAGGGCTCTAGATGCTATGAACAACATTGGGCTATGGTTGACATTAAGGATTTCATGTCCTGATCTCAAGGCTCTAAATGCTATGAAGAAGTTAGGACTATGGATGACATGAACAACTTTGGGTCATGATGTAAGGGCTTTAGATTCAATGAATAGTGATTACTACCAAAAAGTGCTATTTTGTAGACCTAATTATAATGGTTTTAAGCACCTTTGAGTAGTAATCATATTCATTTAACCCAATTGACATGTTAAGGACCCTTGCAATCGTTTCTAATCAAATTGTGTTAAGTTTTGGTGTTTTTGATAGCTTTTAGCTACACCAAAGCAATCCAAGAATGAGGGAGAGCTGTATATAGTTCATGGAAAAGCTTTTGGAAGCTCAAATTCATGAAGAACCAAGCTTTGGAGCTCCATAGCCCTTTGCCAAAGTCGTTCAAAGTATGCAAGGAAAGAACAATGGAGAATAGGAAAACAAAGTGAAGAAAATAGAGGACAGCAGCTGCAGTCTTCTTTCACACTTTTGGAGCACTTCCCGAAGTCCATTTTCTACAGGCTATATACCATTTCAAAGCTCAGGAAGTCAAGAATCCAACTCTTCAAACCATGTATGATTTGGAACTGAAATGAGGAAGATATGGCCTTCGGAAGACAACTGCATCAAGCAATGGGAACACCATTTCGCAAGGAGAGGCAACCAAATGAGCAATTTCGCAAGGAGATTTTCTTCATGGTGCGAAATTTGGCCATTTCACACCATGAAGAAACCACCTTGCGAAATTTCGCAAGGTGGATTTAGGCACCTTACTAATGCAAATTTGTTGACCCTTCATCTTCCCCCTTGCGAAATGCCTTTGAAATCCCCTGTTTTGAGACGCTGTTGATGATATTCCACTGCCGGTTCTCCAAGATATTTTTCTTGGCTTTTAGCTTTGTAAATACCTATTTTACCCTTGTAATCAACCGACATAAGGCTTTATCTTGTAATTTTGCTATATATAGAGGTGCACAACGCCTCCAAAAGGGATTGGAATGGGGTGATCGATCCTCTGTACATTAATTGAGAAATATATAAAGCTCTATTTTTCTCTCTTCTCCTGTTCTTCCCCATTTCTATTTTCTTAGTAGCCAAACAGCCTCTGAGGACTTTTCCTCAGAGGATGATTGGCTAAAACTTTTAAGTTTCTCAAAGTATGGATGTTATGTGATGGCTTGGATGCAATCCCATAGAAATTTCTTGCACCTGCAAGGTAAGGTAGTCGTTTTTCATTAATGGTTCATTAATGCAAAGTTTGGTTTTTATTTCCTTTGGACAACTTCCAACGGCCAATACTTGACAAGCTTTTGGATTTCTATCCATTAGTTATCTCCTACGAGCTATTGGAAGGTGAGGTTTTCAATTCTAAGTTTTGCATTAATCCGTTAGAACCAATTTCAATGGCCATTACAAGGTGAGTTTATCACCTGGAATGACTTTGAATTGTCAATATTTGGTAAGCTTTTGGCTTTAGACCATTAGTTATCTCTTACGAGCCATTCAAAGGAAGTCTAAGGTGAATAACCATTGATGAAATTCACTACCATCTATTTTGCCATTTTAAAGGATTAAAACTTGATTTGCTAAATCCATACCGGTTCGGGAAGCAAACATCACCATAGTTGCAACCCCAACATGAGGAGTTTATCCTGAGATTTCCAATTTGCATAAGAGCCAGAGCATAGCTATCCTATCTTTGAGAAACTTGTTTTTACACCCTTTCATTTTAGTCTTTAATGTTAGCTTAGATTAGTTTAAATCTTTCTAAAACATTTACATCTTCTTTTAAAGCTAACATCCATAAGAAAATCACCTATTTTCCTAATTTGAATATTGCTAGTGTTTGCGAAAACCCTTCCCAGTGAACGATCCTAGAACCACTATGCTATAGTAGCTTGGCTACTTTAGTAATAGTATTTAAGGTATAAATTTTGTTGATACGCCTTTAAAGCTAAGCTACCATAAGTCGCATCAAATAGCTTTGGATTGTGGTTGAGATGAACGACTCAAGTCATGAGCTTAGGGATCTATATGCTAAGAACAGCTCAAGGTTGTGGATAACATGGGCTACTTTGGATCATGAGCTCAAGGCTCTAAATGCTGTAAACAACGTTGGGGTGTGGTTGACATGAGCGAATCTATGTTGTGAGGTTAAAGCTCTAGACAATATGAACAACTGAGGGTTGTCGATGACATGAAGGACTCTGGGTTGTGAGCTCAGGCTCTAGATTCTACAAATAGCTCAAGGGTGTTATGGACATGTACTACACTAAGTCGTGAGCTCAAGGCCCTAGCTATAATGAACAACTCTAGGTTATGGTTGGCATGAAAGGCTCTAGGTCAGGAGCTCAAAGCTCTAGATCCTATGAATAGCTCAAGGTTGTGGATGACATCAGCTACTCTAGGTCTTGAGCTAAGGGGTCTAGATGCTATGAATAACTCTAGGTTGTGGTTGACATGAATGACTCCGGGTTATGAGCTTAGTGCTCTAGATGCTATTAACAACTTAGGGTTCTCACTAACATGAGATACTCTAGGTCGTGAGTTGAGGACTCTATATACTAATAATGGCTTAAGGATGTGGATAACATAGGTTACTCTGGGTCGTGAGCTCAAGGTTCTAAATGCTATGAACAACGCTAGATTATAGTTGACACAAAGACTTCGGGTTGTGAGCTTAGGGATCTAAATGCTATTCAGAGCTCAGGGTTGTCAATGACATGAAAGACTACTGGTTGTGAGCTTAGGGCTCTAGATACTATGAACAACTTAGGGCTATGATTGGCATGAACAACTCTTGGTTGTGAGCTCAAGGCTCTAGATGCTATTAATAGCTCAAGGCTACTAATAACGTGGGCTACTCTAGGTCATGAGCTAAAGGCTCTGGATGCTATGAATAACTTTAGGTTATGGTTCACATGAATGAGTCTATGTCGTGAGCTCAAGGCCCTTGATTCTATGAATAGCTTTGAGTTGTGGTTGATATGAATGGCTCTGGGTCTTCAGGTCAAGGTTGTACATGTTATGAACAACTTTGGGTTGTGGTTGACATGAACGACTCCGAGTCATAAGCTTTGGATTTTATGTGCTATGAACAGCTCAAGGCTATTGATGACATGAAAGATTTTGAGTCATGAGCTTAGGGTTGTGGATGACATGAATGACTTCGGGTTGTGTGCTTAGGGATTTAAATTCTATGAATAACTCAGGGTTGTCAATGACATGAGGCACTCTTGGTCTTAATCTCAGGGCTCTAGATGCTATGAATAGCATTAGGTTGTGGTTGATATGAGCAACTCCATGTAATGAGCTCATGGCTCTAGATGCTATTAACAACTCAGGGTTGTGGATGACATGAGCTACTTTTGTTCGTGTGCTCAAGGCACTAGATGCTATCAACAACCATTAGTCGTGCTTGACATGAATGACTCTAAGTCGTGACCTCAAGGCTTTAGATGCTACGAGCAACTTAGGCTTTCCGATAACATGTGCCACTCTAGGTTGTGAGCTCAGGGCTGTAGATGCCATGATAACTCTAGGTTGTAGTTGACATGAACGACTTCAAGGCATGAGCTCTTGGCTCTATGTGCTTGATTTGCGTGTAACTCCAGTTGGGTCATTTAATCAAAAACATTTATAAAACCTATGACCTCATACTAGCGTAGCAAAGCTACTATAGTATAGTGGCTCTAGGGTCGAACTCTTGGGATGGGTTTTCATTCTACCAGTGATATACTTAAGATTAGAAATTGAATTTAATGATTTCCTTTATCAAAAACTTAAAGTTTAAAAGAAAATAAATTTTTTTTTGAAAGTGTTTGAAACTAAACTAACATAAACTAAGTGAAAATGGAAGAAAGAAAGTCTCCCGGAGCTAGAGGTTGCTAGGTTCAAGTTCAGAATGCAAAGTGGAAAATTCCGGATTTTTCTCCTCGCATTGGGGATTTAACCTATAGTTATTTCCCGAATCGGTATAGGTTTGACAATGAAGATTTAATCCATAAAAGGTCAATAGAAATGGTAGTCAAGGTCCATTAATGGCTTAAGACACTATGGGTCTTCACCTTGAATCACTTTCCAATGGCTCGTACATGATAACTAATGGACTAATATGGATCTAGCAATAAGCATCCATAAAGACCTGAAGCTTACCATGTATTGGTCATTCAAAGTGATTCTAAGGGATTTAAAGCAAAACTTTGGATTTAAAAGCCATTTATGAATTCCAACTACCTGAATTTAATGCACGGAAGCTTTCCACCTTTTCATCTGGACTTTTCACCTAGCTTCCTTCACTCTAAGAAACTAAAAGTTTAGCCTCTCATCCTCCGGGAAAACATCCTCAGAAGTTGTTTGGCTTCCAAGAAAAATAAAATAGTAAAGAGAAAAGAGAAACGAGAGAGCTCTCTAAAAATTCTAAGTGTCAAATGTAATATGTATTATATTTTCCAAGAGGTGATTTCCACCCCTTATAAAGTCTTTACAAAAGCAAAAGCTTGTGATTGGTTAGTTACAAGGATAAGAAAGGAAATTACATCAAAAAATACATAGGAAAATATCTAAAGTGGAGTCGGCAAAAACAGAGGAAAATTCGCACCACGCATGGGCTGTGCGAATTTTGAAGGTGTTGTGCGAATTTCGCACAACACAAGGTGTCGTGCGAAAATTTCGCACAAGCCTGGAGCAGTTGGATTCCGAAAGCCATATCTTCCTCATTTCAGCTCTAAATCGTACACGGTTTGAAGCGTTGAATTCTTGACTTCTAGAGCTTTGAAATGGTATATAGAATGTAAAAAATGGACTTCAGAAAGTGCTTAAAAAGTGTGAAAGAAGACTGCAGCTGCTGTCCTCTGATTTTTTTCACTTTGCTTCTCTTTGCTTCTCTCCTTTGCTTGGCTTGTTTTAATGATCCAAAAAGCTGTCAAAACATTAAAACTAGCCACAAATATGATTAGAAGACATTGCTAGGTCCTTAACATGCCAATTGGACTAAAGATGGAGAACTACTACACAAAAGTGCTTAAAACATAATGAATTAAAGGTGTAAAATAGCACTTTTTGGGTAGTAATCAGTGCTACGAATAACTTAGGGTTATCAATGACATGAGAGGCTCCAGGTCCTAAGCTGAGGGCTTTATATTCTATGAGCAACTCAGGGTTGTGGATGACATGGATGACTCTAGATCATGAGTTGATGGCCCTAGATGCAATGAACAACTCTAGGTTATGGTTCACATGAAAGACTCTAGGTCAAGAACTCAGTGCTCTAGATGCTATGAATAGATAGGGGTGTTGGTTGACGTGAATAACTTTGGGTCATAAGCTCAAAGCTATAGATGCTATGAATAACTCTAGGATGTGGTTGACATGAATGATTCCGAGTCATGAGCTCAGGGCTATAGATGTTATTAACAGCTTAGGGTTGTGGATGACATGAGTTACTTTGGTTCATTAGCTTAGGACACTAGTTACTATGAACAACTTTGGATTGTGGTTTACAAGAACAACTTCGGGTTGTGAGCTTAGGGTTATTAATTATATGAATAGCTCAGGGCTATCGATGACATAAAAGACTACGAGTCTTGAGCTCAGGGCTTTTAATGCTATGAATGGCTTAGGGTTGTGGATGACATCAGCTACTTTGGGTCATGAGTTCATGACTCTAAATGCTATGAACAACTCAGGATTGTGGATTCGTGAGCTCCTCTAGGTAGTGAGCTAAAGGCTCTATATGCTATGAATAACTCTGAGTTGTAGTTGACATCAACGACTTTGGGTCATGAGCATAAGGCTCTAGATGCTATGAACAACTCAAGGTTGTCGATGACTTGAAAGTCTCCAAGTCGTGAGCATAAGGTTCTAAATGCTTTGAATAGTTCAAGGTTGTGGATGACATGAATGATTGTCGGTTGTGAGCTCAAGGTTTTAGATATTTTTGATAGCTCTAGGTTGTGGTTCATATGAACGACCGTGAGTCATGAGCTTAGGGCTCTAGATACTATGAATAGCTTTGGGTTGGGGTTGACATGAACGACTCCGAGTGGTGATCTTAGGGATTTAGATGTTATTAGTAACTCAAGGCTATGAATGACATGAGCTACTCTAGTTTGTGAGCTCAAGGCACTAGATGCTATGAATAGTTCTACGCTATTGTTGACATGAAAAGAGTCCAGGTTATGAGCTCATGGCTCTTAATACTATGAATAGCTCAAGGCTGTGGATGACATGAATGACTCTGGGTCGTGAGCTTAAGGTTTTAAATGTTATGAATAGCTTAAGGCTGTAGATGACATCCACTACTCTAAGTCATCATCATAGGGCTTTAGATGCTATGAATAGCTCTGAGTTGTGGATTATATAAATGACTTGGGATCCCGTGAGCTTAGTCATCTAGATGTTATAAACTACTCAAGTTGTGGATGATACGAACGATTTTGTGTCATGAGGTCAAGACTCTAGATGCTATGAACTGCTCAGGGCTATGAAAGACATAAACAACTTTCAGTCATGAGCTTAAGGTTCTAGATGCTATGAACAGCTGACGACTGTAATTGACAAGAACGAATCCGGGTCATTAGCTTAGGGATGTAGATGCTATTAACAACATAGAGTTGTGGATGACATGATCAACTTCAGGTCATGAGCTTAGGCCTATAGATTCTATGAACAGTTGGCGATTCTAGCTTACATGAAAGACTTTCAATCGTGAGCTCATGAATTTAGTTGATATGCACAACTTAAGGTTGTTGATTACATGAAAGACTCATGGTTATGAGTTGAGGGCTCTAGATTCTATACACAAGTATAGGCTATTGATGAGATGAAAGCCTCTAGGTTGAGAGCTCAGGGCTCTAGATGCTATGAACTCAGGGTTGTGGTTAACATGAACGACTTCGGGTTGTGAGCTCAAAGCTCCAGATACTATAAACAACTAAGAGTTATGGATGATATGATTGAGTCGGGATCCTATGAGCTCAAGCCTCTAAATGTTATGAACCACTAAGGATTATGGATTATTTGAATGATTCTACATTATGAGCTCAAGCCCTTAGATTCTATGAACTTCTTAGTATTATGGATGACATGAACGAATACGGGTCGCGTGCTTAAGGCTTTAGATGCTATTAACAATTCAGGGTTATGGATAACATGATCGACTTCAGGTCATGAGCTCAGGCCTCTAAATTTTATGAACAACTTAGGGTTGTGGTTGACATAAACGATTCTGAGTCGAGAGCACAAGGTTTTTGATGCTATGCAAAACTTAAGGTTGTCAATGAATTGAAAGACTATATGTCATGAGCCTAGAGCTCTAGATGCTATGAAAAAATAAAGGTTGTTCATGACATGAACATCTCCTGGTCATGAGCTTAGGGCTTTAGATACTATGAACAACTCAAGATTGTGGTTGACGTGAATGATTCCAAGTTGTGACGTCAGAGCTTTGGATGCGATGACCAACTCAGGGTTGTGGATGACATGAGCTACTTTAGGTCATGATCTTAGGACTTTGGATGCTATGAATAGCTCAGAGTTATGGATGATATGAATGGCTTAGAATCCCATGAGCTCAATCCTCTAGATGCAATGAATCGCTTATGGTTGTGGATGATATGAACGATTCTACCTCCCAAGCTCAAGCGTTTAGATGCTATGAACTACTCAAGGCTATGGAAGACATGAACGGCTCAGAGTCATGATCTCATGGCTTTAGATCCTATGAAAAGCTCAAGGTTGTGGCTGACATGAATGTCTTTGGTCCATGAGCTCAAGGCACTAGATGCTCTCAAAAACTCAAGGCTATGGATGAAATGACCAACTCCGGGTTATGAGCTCAGAACTTTAGATATTATGAATAACTCAAGGTAGTGGTTGACATGAAAGACTCTAGGTCCCGAGCTTAGGGCTCTGAAAGGTATAACAACTCAGGGTTGTGAATGATATGAACAACTTGGGATCTCGTGAGCATAGGCCACTCGATGCTATGAACTGCTCAGGGCTGTGGAAGATATAAATGACTTTAGGTTGTGAGCTTAGGGCTCTAGATGCTTGATTCGTGCCCACTTGGTGTATCAGTTGATTCATGTCCAACTGGTGCTCCTTGATTGAGGGAGTAATCAACAAAATTTATAACCTATTACACCATGAACTAGGGTAGCAAATACAAAGCTACTATAGCATAGTGGCTCTAGGATCGTTCACTGGGAAGGGTTTTCAATTCATAAATGATACCAATTCAAAGCTGAATTGGTGCCTTTTCATTTCAAGGTTAGCTTTAAAAGAAAACATAATTTTTGGATGAAAAAGGTTTGGTTTAAACTAACGGTAAAGAAAGTAATGGAAATTACTTATGAAGAAAAACATTCCTTGGAGGTTTAGGTTTTCAGGGGAGGTTCCTCGTGCAAAAACAGAGCTCCAGTCATTTGGTTCATTTCCTCGCATTAGAGAATTAACATATAGTCAATTCTCTAATCGGTGTTGTACAGATGCTTCCCTTAATGGGTTCAAACACTAAATCCCTCTCACTGATGCACCTTGCAATGGCTCATACCTCTCACCTAGCACTTGCTATTCAAGGTGATCTTTAACCTTGGACTTCCCGTCAAAAGCTCGCAAGAGATAACTAATGGATGTCTCCTTGGAGTCCAAAATCTTACCAAGTGTTGGCTATTCTAGAAAATCCTACCTTCAAACCACCTCCCAAGGGCTCGCAAGAGATAAACTAGTGCATCTCAATGGATGGAGATCACTTGCCTTATCAAGCGTTGGCCCAGGTGATTTAAAGGCGTTTTAAGTTAACTAAAAACATAGAAATCATTAATGGGTCACACTTTCCCTTCATTAATGGCTGAAACCACAAAGTTGCTAATTCTTGCACTTTGAACCTTTCCCAGCAACCTTAACTCCAAGGAACTAAAAGTCTAGCCACTCATTCTCTGAGGAAACATCCTCAGAGCTCGGTTAGCTAGTGAGAAAATACAATTAAAATGAGAAGGAAAAGCAAAGCAAAGCTCTGTATTTTTCTTCCTTTTAAAACTGTACAAAGGATCGATCGTCATCCCCTAGGAACAGGCTCCCGATAGATATATATATAGGAAAATTACAAAATATCTATATGAGGCTATTCACCCTTTTTCCAAACTTAATAATTAAGGAATCCTATAATTGGTGGGTTACAAGAAGATTTTGGGGATTTAGACAACAAATATCTAAAGCAAAATATCTCAAAATATCGGTGGCAAATATCAGGAAGCTTCAGGAGAACACCGTAGCACTGTACAAAATTGTCTGCGAAACTCTCCGAGTAGGCGCTATCAGAGGATCCGGATACGTACGTCCGGAGAAGTTGAAACGCTCTCATTTTCTATCCAGCGTCAAAATTCCGGACGTGAACATCCGGGGGAAGTGGCGGCAGCCGGGTGCAAATTGACGGCAGCCGGGGTACAAATTGGCGGCGCACATTCGGGTGCAAATGGCGACAGCCAGGTGCAACTCCTATCTGGATATGTGGTCCAGACGCCCTCCGATGGTGTATCCGGACGCCCTGCCCGGGTATACTCCTTGCATGGATTCCAAAGAACTCTCCTCAATCTCATATTGCTTTGGTGATCAAAAAGCTATCAAAACACCAAAACTTAACACATTTTTTATTAGAATTGATTGCAAGGGTCCTTAACATGTTAATTGGGTTAAAAGGTGATAACTACTACTCAAAAGTGTTTAAAAGAGTTAATTACGAGCTATCAAATAGCATGTTTTGAGTAGTAATCAATGCTATGAACAACTTAGGGCTCTAATTAACATGAATGACTTTTGATAGTGAGCTGAAGGCTCTAGATGCTACTAACAAGTTAGGGTTGTGGATGGCATGAACGACTTTGGGTCATGGGCTCAGGCCTCTAGATTCTATGAACAACTCAAACTTGTGGTTGACATAAAAAAAACTCTTAGTAGTGAGCTTAGGGCTCTAAAAGTTATGCACAACTTAAGGTTATTAATGACAAGAAAGATTATGGGTCATGAGCTGAAGGCTCTAGATGCTATACATAGGTTAGGGTTGTCAATGACATGGAAGACTCTAGGTCGAGAGCTCAAGGCTCTAGATACTATGAATAGCTTTGGGCTATGGATGACATGAGTTACTCCAGGTCGTGAGACTAAAGCTCTAGATGCTATAAAGAGCTTAGAGTTGTGAATGATATGAACAACTCAGGATCCCATGAGCTTAAGCCTCTAGACATTATGAACTACTCAGGGTTGTGGATGATATGAATGATTATGCGGTATGAGCTAAAGCCTCAAGTTTATATGAACTACTAAGGGTTGTTAATGACATGAATGACTCTGAGTTGTGAGCTTAGGGTTGTAGATGTTGTTAACAACTTAAAATTATGGATAAGATGAATGACTCCAATTCATCAGCTCATCAGGCCTCTAGATTCTATGAACAACACAGAGTCATGGTTGAAAAGAAAAACTCCAATTCATGAGCTCAGGGTTTTGAATGTTATGCATAACTTAAGGTTGTCGATGACATGAAATAATCCAGGTTGTGACTTCAAGGCTCTAAATGTTATGAAAATATCAGGGTTATGGTTGACATGAATGACTCCAGGTTGTGAGCTTATGGCTTTAGATGCTATGAACAACTCAAGGTTGTGGTTGACATGAACCACTCTAGGTCGTGAGCTCAGAGCTCTACATTCTATGAACAACTCAAGGTTGTAATTGTCATGAATGACTTTGGGTCATGAGCTTAAGGTTTTAGATGCTATTAACAACTCAAGGTTGTGGATGACATGAATGACTCCGGGTCATGAGCTCAGGCCTCTAAATTTTATGAACAACTCAAGGTTGTGGTTGACATGAAAGACTCTGAATCGTGAGTTTAGGACTCAAGATGCTATGCACAACTTAAGGTTATCGATGACATGAAATACTCTAGGTCGTGAGCTTAGGGCTCTGCATACTATACACATGTCTGGGTTGTTGATGACATGAAAGAGTCTAGGTCGTGAGCTCAGGGTTGTGGATGACATGAACGACTCTAGGTCATGAGCTCAAGGCTTTAGATGCTATGAATAGCTTAGAGCTGTGGATGACATGCTCTACTCTAGGTCGTGATCTTAGGGCTCTAGATGCTATGAACAGCTCAAAGTTGTTGATTATATGTACGACTCAAGATCCCGTGAGCTCAAACCTCTTGATGCTATGAACCACTTAGGGTCGTGGATGATATGGACGATTTTGTGTCATGAGCTAAAGCCTCTAGATGGTATGAGCTACTCAGGGCTATGGAAGATATGATCAACTGTGGGTTTTCATCTCAAGGCTCTAGATGTTATGAACACCTATGGGTTGTGGTTGACATGAACGACTCCAGGTCGTGAGCTCAAGGCACTAGATGTTATGAAAAACTCAGGGTTATCGATGACTTGAATGACTCCAGGTTATCGAGTTCAGGGCTCTAGATACTATGAACAACTCAGAGTGGTGGTTGACATTAAAGACTCTAGGTGTTGAGCTTAAGGCTCTAAAAGCTATGAATAACTCATAGTTGTGGATGATATGGATGACTTAGGATCTCGTGAGCTTAGGCATGTAGATGTTATGAACCCCTCTAGGTTGTGGATGATATGAACGATTCTATGTCATGAAATCAAGCTTCTAGATGCTATTAACTGCTTTGGGCAATGAAAGACATGAACGACTCAGGGTCGTGAGCTCGAGGCTCTAGATGCTACTAACAAACCAGGGTTGTGGATGACATGAACGATTCCAAGTCATGGTATTAGGCCTCTAGATTTTATATATAGCTCAAGTTTGTGGTTTACATCTAAGAATCGTAGTTATGAGCTTAGAGCTCCAAATGTTATACACAACTTAAGGTTGTCGATGAAATGAAAGACTCCGAGTCATAAGCTAAGAGCTCTGGATGCTATACATATGTCAGGAATGTCGATGACATGAAAGACTCCGTGTCAAGAGCTCAGGGCTCTAGATGTTATGAACAGCTCAAGGTTGTGGTTGACATGAACGACTCTAGGTCATGAGCTTAAGGCTCTAGATGTTATGAACAAGTCTCAGCTATAGATGACATGAGCTACTCGAGGTTGTGAGCTTAAGGATCTAGATGCTATGAAGAGCTCAAGAGTTGTGGATGATATGAATGACCTAGGATCCTGTGAGCTTAAGCCTCTAGATTTTATGGATTGCACAGAGCTGTGGATGATGTGAATGATTCTCTATCATGAGCTCAAGCCTCTAAATTCTATGAACTGCTCAGGTTATGGATGACATGAACGACTCTGGGTCGTGAGCTCAAGACCCTAGATGTTAGGAACAACTCAGGCATTCAGATGACATGAATGACTTTAGGTCGTGAGCTGAGGACTCTAGAAGTTATGAATAGCTCATGGTTATGGTTGACATGAATGATACCAGGTTATGAGATTAGGGTTCGAGATGCTATGAACAACTCAAGGTTGTGTATAATATGATCAACTTGGGATCATGATCTCAAGGCTTTAGATGCTATGAATAGCTCAAGGTTCTTATTGACATGAAAGACTTGGGGTCATGATCTAAGGGCTTTAAATGCTATGAACAACTCAAGGTTGTGGTTGAGAAGAACATCTCCAGGTCATGAGTGCAGGGCTCTATATGCTATGAATAGCCCACGACTCTAGATAACATGAGTTACTCTCATCATTAGCATAAGTCTATAGATGCTATGAAAAACTTAGGGTTTTGGATGATTAGAATGAATCAGGATCTCATCGACTTAGGCCTTTGTATGCTATGAACAGCTAAGGGGTGTGGATGATAAGAATGATTCATGGTCATGAGCTTGTGGCTCTAAATGCTATGAACAACTGAGGGTTGTTAATGACATGAATGACTCCAAGTCGTGAATGACATGAACAACTCTAGGTTGTGAGCTTAGGGCTTTAGATGCTATGAACAACTCAGGGCAATGGTTGACATGACCGACTCCAGGTCATGAGCTCAAGGGTCTAGATGTTATGAACAACACAAGGCTATGGATGATATAAACGACTTCGGTCCATGAGCTTAGGACTTTAGATGTTATGAATAGTTAAGGGTCGTTGATGACATGAATGACTTCGAGTCATGTGCTGAGGGCTTTAGATCCTATGAATCACTCAAGGCTATGGTTGACATAAACAACTCCATGTTTCGAGCTCTAAACATTAGATGCCATGAAAAGCTCATGGCAATGGATGACATGAAGGACTCCGGGTCGTGAGCTCATGGTTCTGGCTAACATGAACAACTTCGGGTCATTAGCTCAAGGCTCTAGATGCTATGAACAACTCACAATTGAGGTTGATATGAAAGACTTAGTATGTCATGATCTCTGGCCTCCAGATGCTATTAATAGTTCAAGGTTGAGGATGATATCAATGATTCTTGATCGTGAGCCTATGAGTCCAAATGTTATGAACAACTTAGAGTTGTGGATGAAATTAAAGACTCCAAGTCATGAGGTCAAGGCTCTAAATGCTATTAAAAGCTCAGAGTTATGGATGGTATGAATGACTCCGGGTCATGGGCTCAAGGCTTTAGATGCTATGATTAACTCGGAGCTATGGTTGACATGAATGACTCCGAGTCATAAGCTCAAGGCTCTTGATGCTATGAATAGCACAGTGTCATGGCAGATATGTGTTACTTTGGATCATGAGTTCAGGGCTATGGATTTTATCAACAACTCAACATTATGGTTGATATGAACAACTTGAGATCCCTTGAGCTCAAGCCTCTAGATGTTATACATAGCTCAAGGTTGTGGATTAGATGAATGATTTTGCATAATGAGCCTATGAATGACATGAACGACTCTAGGTGATGGACTCAAGGTTATAGATGTTATGAATAGTACAGGGTTGTGGTTGACATGAATGACTTCGGGTCGTGAGCTCAAGGCCCTAGATGCAATGAAAAGCACCAAGTTATGAAGGAAATAAATGACTCCGGGTCATGAGCTCAAGGCTCTAGATACCATGAATAACTTAAGGCTATGGTTAACATGAATGGCTCCAAGTCGTTAGGTCAGGGCTTTAGACACTATGCACAACTCGGGGTTGTGGTTGACAAGAATGAATTTGGGTTATGAGCATAAGGCTCTAGATGCTATGAACAACTCAGAGTTATGGATCATATGAATGACTAGAAATCTCATGTGCTCAAGCCTCTAGATGCTATGAATAGCTTAAGGATGAGAATGATATGAACGATTCATGGTCATGAGCCTATGAGTCTAAATGCTATGAACAACTCAGGGTTGTGGATGACATGAACAACTCTATGTCCTAAGCACAGGGCTCTAGATGTTATGAACAACTCAGAGTTGTGGATGATATGAACAACTTGGGATCCTGTGAGCTAAGGCCTCTAGATGCTATGACCAACTTAGGGATAAGGATGATATGAACAATTCTTGGTCATGAGCCTATGAATTTAAATGTTATGAACAACTTAGGGTTATGGATGATATGAACAACTCTAGGTTATGAGCTTAAGGCTCTAGATTCTATAAATAGCTCAAGGTTGTAGTTTACATAAAGGACTTCAAGTTATGTGCTCCAGGCACTAGATGATATGAACAAATCAGAGTTGTGGGTGATATGAATGACTCCGGATCCCTTGATCTTAGACCTCTAAATGCCATGAACAACTCGAGGTTGAGGATGTTATGAATGATTCTTGGTTGTGAGCCTATGACTCTAAATGCTAAGAATAACTTAGGGTTATGCATGACATGAACGAATCTCAGTCATGAGCTTAGGCCTCTGGATGTTATGAAAAACCCAGGGTTATGGATGATATGAACAACTACGGATCCGTGAGCTCAGGCCTTGAGATTCTATGAAAAGCTCATGGGTGTTGATTATATGAACGATTCTTAGTTGTGGATGACTTGAACAACTTTAGGTTGTGAGCTTCAAGCTCTATATGCTATAAACAACTCAAGGAAGTGGTTGACATGAATGACTCCGGGTCATGAGCTCAAGGCTCTAGATGGTATGAACAGCTTAGAGTTATGGATGATATGAACAACTCGTGATCCTATGAGTTGAGGCCTCTAAATGCTATGAACAACATAGAGCTAAGAATGATACAAATGATTGTTGGTCGTGAGCCTATGATTGTAAATGCAATGAACAACTCAGGGTTGTGGATGAGATGAATGACTCCGGGTCGTGAGCTCATGGCTCTAGATGCTATGAACAACTCAAGGTTGTGGTTAACGTGAAGGACTCCGAGTCATGTGCTCAAGGCTCTAGATGTTGTGAAAAACTCGGTGTTTTAGATGATATGAACGACTCAAGATTCCCCGATCTAAGGCCTCTAGATGCTATGAACAACTCAAGGCTAAGGATGACATGAATGATTCTTGGTTGTGAGCCGATAATTCTAAAAGCTATGAATAGCTTAGGGTTGTGCATGAAATGAATGACTCCCAATCATGAGCTTAGGACTCTAGATGCTATGAATAACTCAGGGTTGTGGATGATATGAGTGACTACGAATCCTGTGAGTTCAAGCCTCTCGATCCTATGAAAAGGTCAAGGGTGTGGATGATATGAATGATTTTTTGTCATATGCCCATGGCTTTAAATGGTATGAACAACTCAGGGTTATAGATGACATGAATGACTCTAGGTCGTGAGCTTAGGGCTTTGAATGCTATGAACAACTCATGGTTGTTTTTTATGTGAATAACTCCGGATCATTAGCTTAGGGTTCTAGATGCTATGGATAGCTTAGGGTTGTGGATGACATGAAGGACTTTGGGTCATGAGCTTAGGTCTTTAGATACAATGAACAAATCAAGGTTATGGTTGACATAAAGGACTCTGGGTCATGAACTCAAGGCTCTAGATGCTATGAACAACTCAGGACTGTGGATGACATGAGCTACTACAGGTTATGAGCTTATGGTAATTCATGCTATGAATACCTCAGTGTTGTTGATGATATGAATGACTCGGGATCTCATGAGCTCAAACCTCTAGATGCTAAGAACATTTTAGGACTGTGGATGATATGACCGATTCTATGTCATGAGCTTAGGGTTGTCAATGACATGAACAACTCTACGTTGTGACCTTACGACTTTGGATACTATGAACAACTCAAGGTTGTGATTGACATCAATGACTTTTAGTCGTGAGCTCAGGGCTCTAGATGCTATGAACAGCTCAGGGCTATGGATGATATGAGCTACTCTAGGTTGTGAGCTCAAGGCTATGGATGCTATGAATAGATCAATGTTGTGGATGGTATTAATGACTTGGGATCCCATTAGCTCACACATCTAGATGCTATGAACAACTCAAGGTTAAGGATGACATTAATGATTCTTAGTCCTAAGCCAATGACTCTAAATCCTATGAACAACTCAGAGCTATGGCTAACGTGAATGACTACGGGTCATAAGCTCAAGCTCAGGGTTGTGGTTGACATGAAGAATTTGGGTTGTGAGCCTAGGGCTCTAGATGCTATGAAGAGCTTAGAACTATGGATGACATGAGCTACTCCAAGTTGTTAGCTTAGGCCCTTGGATGCTTGAAATAGCTCAAGGTTGTGGATGATATGAAAGATTATGGATCATGTGAGCTTTAGGCCTTTAGATGCTATGAATAACTCAGTGGTGTGGATAATAAGAAAGATTCTTAGTCGTGTATCCATGGCTCTAAATGCTATGAAGAACTCAAGGCTGTAGATGACATGAATGACTCTAGGTAGTGAGCTAAAGGCTTTGGATGCTATGAGAAAGGCTTTTTTGACATAAATGACTCTAGAACATGAGCTCACGGTTCTAGATACTATGTATAGCTTAGGGTTGTGGATAACATGAACGACTTTGGGTCGTGAGCTCAAGGATTTACAAACTATGAACAACTCAGAATTGTGAATGACATGAGCTACTTCAGGTGCTAAGCTGCGAGCATTGGATACTATGAACAAGTCAAGGTTGTGGATGATATGAAAGATTCTTGGTCATGAGCCCAAGGCTCTAAATCTTATGAATAGGTCAGGACTATAGATGACATGAATGACTCAAAGTTGTGAGCTCGGGGCACCAAATGTTATGAATAACTCATATTTATGGTTGATATGAA
The DNA here is from genome assembly GCA_037355405.1 of Vitis amurensis. NCBI lineage: Eukaryota > Viridiplantae > Streptophyta > Magnoliopsida > Vitales > Vitaceae > Vitis > Vitis amurensis. The sequence goes on from CM074694.1 coordinate 18,835,594, forward strand.
CTACTCTGAATCTTAAGCTTAGGGCTCTAGATGCTATCATCATCTCAAGCCTATGGATAATATCAGTTGCTCTAAGTCTTGAGCTCATGGCTCTAAAATCTATGAATAGCTTAAGGTTGTGGACAATATGAACGACTTAGAATCCTATGAGCTCAAGCCTCTAGGAGCTATGAATAGCTTAGGGTTATGGATGATATGAACAATTCTTGGTTGTGAGACCAAGGCTTTAAATGTTATGAACTAGTCAGGGTTATGAATGACTCAAGGTCGTCATCTCAAGGTTCTTCATGCTATGAACAACTTAGGGTTGTGATTGACATGAATGACTCTATGTTATCAGCTCAAGGCTCTAGATGCTATGAACAACTTAAACTTGTGGATGACATGAACGACTTGGGATCCTATGAGGTACAGTCTCTAGATTCTTTGAATAGCTGAAGGCTAAGGATTTTATGAACAATTTTTTGTCGTTAGCCAATGACACTAAATATTATGAACGACTCGGGGTTGTGGATGACATGAACAACTCAAGGACGTGAGCTTAGGGCTCTAGATGTTATGAACAGCTCAAGCTTGCGGATGACAACAATGATTCCAGGTCATGAGCTTAGGATTCTAGATGCTATGAACAACTCAAGGTTGTGGTTAATATGCATGCTGTCAGCTCATGGTTGTGGATGATATGAACAACTTGAGATCCTATAAGCTCAGGCCTCTATGTGCTATGAATAGCTCATGGTTGTGGATGATATGAACTATTCTTGGTAATAAGCCCAACACTCTAAATGTTATGAACAACTAAGAGTTCTGGATGACATGAACGACTGAAGGTCATGAGCTTAAGGCTCTGGATGCTATCAACAACTCAGGGCTCTGGATGCTATGAATAGCTCAAGGCTATGGAAACATGAACGACTCCAAGTAGTGAGCTCTATAAACAACTTAAGGTTGTGGATGACATGAATAACTCAAGATTGTAAGCTCTGGGCTCTGGATGTTAAGAACAGCTCAGGGCTCTAGATGACATAAACAACACTGGGTCGTGAGCTTAACGCTCTAGATGTTATGAATAGCTTAAGGCTATGGTTGACATGAACGACTCTAGGTCATGAGTTAAGGGCTCCGGATGCTATGAATTATTCGGGGATGTGGATGACATGAACGACTTTGTGTGGTGAGCTCAGAGCTTTAGATGCTATGAACAACTCAAAGTTGTGGATGATATGAACGACTCGGGATCCCATGAGCTCAAGCCTTTAAATGCTATGAATAGCTCAAGGCTTTGGGTGATATGAACGATTCTTGGTCATGAGAAGAAGGCTCCAAATGTTATGAACAACTCAAGGTTGTGGATGACATAAACGACTCAAGATTGTGAGCTTAAGGATCTAGATGATACGAACAACTCTCGACTATGGATGACGTAAACATCTCAAAGTCATGAGCTCAAGGCTCTAAATGTTATGAAAAACTCAAGGTTGTGATGACCTAAATGACTCCGAGTCATGAGTTCAAGGCTCTAGATGCTATGAATTGTTTAGGGATGTGGATGAAATAAACGATGTCATGTTGTGAGCTTAGGGCTCTAGATGCTATGAACAAGTCAAAGTTATGGATGATATGAACGACTCGGGATCCCATGAGCTCAAGCCTCTAGATGCTATGAATAGCTTAGGGCTTTAGATTATATGAACGATTCTTAGTTTTGAACACAAGACACTAAATATTATGAACAACTCAAGGTTGTAGAGGACATGAACTACTCAAGGATGTCATCTCGAGGGCTCTAGATGATATAAACATATCAAGTATATGGTTGACATGAACGACTCCGGGTTGTGAGCTTAGGGCTCTAGATGCTATGAACAGCGTAGGCCTATGGATGACATGAGTTGCTCAACGTCGTGAGCTCATGGATTTGGATGTTATGAACTACTTAAGGTTGTGAATGATATGAACGACTCGGGATCCTATGAGTTCAAACCTCCAAGTGCTATCAATTGTTCAAGGTTGTGGATGATATAAATGATTCTTGGTCATGAGCAACTCAGAGCTTGGATGACATGAATGAAAATTAGTCGTGAGCTTAGAGCTCTAGATGCTTTGAATAGCTCAGAGCTTTAGATTATATGAACAACTCAGAGTTGTGGATGATATGAACAACTCAGGATCCCATGAGCTTAGTCCTCTAGATGCAATGAATAGCTAAGGATTGTAGATGACATGAACAACTCTAGGTCGTGAGGCCAAGGATCTAGATGTTATGAACCACTCTAGGCTATGGATGACATGAATGACTCAAGGTTGTAAGCTCAGAGCTCTAGATGTTAGGAACAATTCAGGGCTATGGATGACATGATCAACTCCGGGTTGTGAGCTCAAGGCTTTAGATGCTATGAATAACTCAAGGATGTGGTTGGCATGAACTACTTTGGGTCATGAGCTAAGGGCTTTAAATGCCATGAACAGTTTAGGGATGTGGATGACATGAATGACTCCATGTCATGAGCTTAAGGATTTAGATGCTATGAACAACTCAAAGTTATGGATGATATGAATAACTCATGATCCCGTGAGCTCAGGCCTCTAGATTCTATGAACAGCTCAAGGCACTAGATGATATGAATTTGATTCTAAGGGAGTCAATATTTCTATAGGTCCCAGTGGTCCCCGATCTGAGCCCATATGCCTTGTTGTCATGGATTATGAGGGTCGAATTAGCTCTAAGTTCACTTTTGTGCATAAAGACATTTTGCTAATTACATAAGGTTGAATAGGGGTAAGTGAACAAGGTCTCAGGATTGGATTAAGTGATAAATTTGTAGGCCCTATTAGGTTAATTAATCAATTATAACCCATTTTAGGTTAGATTAAGTGACCCAAGCCCATGTGGGCTCAAGTCACTTAAGCTCGCTTAGGAACCCTATAAATACCCCCTAAGGGCTAGGGTTTCCATAGCTTTTGTCTTCCACCATCCAGAGAGGTAGAGAGCCATAACCTCCACCCTCTTTTACTTTCCACCAAAAATGTTCCAAGATCAAGGTTCGAGTCATCGTGTGGAAGACTTCAGGTTTACAGAACTTCTATCATTTCGATATTCATTTTCAACATGTGGATTTGATTCAGGAACATCTGAATTCAAGGAATGGTTTTTGTTAGCACTTTCTAAATCCTTTTAAAGTATAAAAATATTTTTTTTTCACTATGCATAAAATTTAGAAAAAATGTAGGATAGTTATGCATATTCCTAACCTGATCCAAACTTGGGAAACAAAGAGATCTGGGTTTTTCCCATCAATTAACTCAAGGCTCTAGATGTTATGAGCAACTTAAGGTTGTGAATGATATGAACGACTTGGGATCATATAAGCTTAAGCCTCCAAATGACATGAACAGCTTAGGGTGTGGATGATATGAACGATTCTTGGCCATAAGCCCAAGGCTTTAAATGTTATAAACAACTCAGGGTTATGGATTACATGAACGACTCAAGGTCATGAGCTAAGGGCTCTAGATGCTATGAACAACTCAAGGTTGTGGTTGACATGAACGACTTGAAAAATCTCATATAAAAAAATCCAAGAAATCTGAGTTAGAAACTTGTAACATAATAAAATAAAATAAATAGAAATCATGCAAATTTAAAAAAGAAAATATTTCATTGCAAATTAAAAATAAAGTACCAATCTCATGTAATTTTCTGAAAATAAACAAGTAGATGAATAAATAAATAAAACAATAAAGTAAATAAATATCAAATGCATATAATCAATAATCTAAATATTAAACTAAAACACAATAAAAAAATGAAAAACAAAATATCAAACTTACACAATTAAATATTGAAAATTCATCTCAAGCAATCAAAAATCAAAATCAAACCAAATACTCACCTAATCTCAAAAATCAAGCAATCAAAAAATCAAACCTAAGGGAATTAAGCCCAAAAAAAAAAACATCTAAGGGACCTAGGTGAAAAGTGTCTAAGTGACCTAAGTGGAAAGTGTCAAGGGGAACTAGGTGGAAATTGAACTAAGGAGGTGTCTAAGTGAGCTAAGTGGGAACACAACTAAGTGAAACTTAACCTAAGCTCGAAAGGTGGACAAGGTCACAGTGAGAGTCCAAATGAGCCTAAATGGATCAAGTGTACCTAAATGGGTCAAGAGTACCTAAATGGGCCTAAGTGATCAAAAATGTGCTAAGTGACCTAGAAGGTTTAGAAAAATGCCTAAGTGATGTAGGGTGATAAGAAATGTCTCAAGTGAACCAGAGTGATTTGAAATGTGTCAAGTGACCTAGAAGTGTACCTAATGGGCCAAGTACATCTAAATGGGCCTAGGGTGCCTCGTGGGCCTAAGGTGGTGCCTAATGGGCCAAGTGCATTTAAAAGTTATCCTATCAAGGAAGGAAAAAACCTAAATCTAAATTAAGGCTGCCTAGAATCACAATGGGGTTAAATGAGTCCCTCAACCGAAGTCTTCAAGGTGGTGTCTAATGGGCCACCAGGGAATTATTGTAAAGTACCAAACGAACTTGTAATAGGACATGTGCTAGTAGGACAAAATGGAGGGTCTACAAATATGCCCATCTTTGGTAGAGATCACAAGCATAAGGAATGTTAGTAAAAATACGAATAATGAGTGGAATGAAGTAAACTATACTGAAGAACTAAAAGAAAATGACTAGAGATTTTGTCCTAACACATGACGAGAGTAAGCTCGGAACAGGAGGTCGCAATCACAAAAATGGAACAACTTTATGTCATGAACTCAAGGCTCTACGTGGAAAGAATGACTTTGGGTCATATATGAGATGCACAACTCTGTCTTGTGAGCTCAAGGCTCTATATGGAAAGAATGACCCTAGGTCATAGATGACGTGAACAACTCTGGGTTGTGAGCTCAGGGCTCTCAAAGGAAAGAATGACTCTAGGTCATAAATAAGAAAAATGGTTTTGGTTCGTGAGCTTAGGGCTCTAAATTAAAATAATGACTTTGGGTCATAAATAAGAAAAATGATTTTGGGTTATGAGCTCGGGGCTCTAAATGGAAAAAAAATTACTATGGTTCATAAATAAGAAGAACGACTATGGATCGTGAGCTCGGGGCTCTAAATGGAAAAAATGACTCTGGGACATAAATAACAAAAACGACTCTGGTTTGTGGGCTCAAGGCTCTAAATAGAAAGAATGACTCTCGGTCGTGAGCTCAGGGCTTTAAATGGAAAAAATGACTCTAGCTCATGAGCTCAGGGCTCTAAATGGAAAGAATGAATCTAGGCCATTTATTAGAAGAATGACTCTGGGTCGTGAGCTTAGGGCTGTAAAAGGAAAAAATGACTCTGGGTCATAAATAACAAAAATGACTCTAGATCGTGAGCTCAAGGCTCTAATTGGAAAGAATAACTCTACGTCATGAATAAGAAAAATGACTCTAGGTCGTGAGCTCAATGCTTTAAATTGAAAAAATGACTCTTGGTCATAAATAAGAAAAATGACTTTGGGTAGTGAGTTTAGGGCTCTAAATGGAAAAAAATGACTCTAGGTCATAAATAAGAAAAACGACTCTAGGTTGTGAGCTTAGTGCTCTAAATGGAAAGAATGACTCTTGGTCATAAATAAGAAGAACGACTTTGGGTCATGAGCTCAGGGCTCTAAATGGAAAAAATGACTCTGGTTCATCAATAAGAAAACCGACTCAGGGTCATGAGCTCAGGGTTTTAAATGGAAAGAATGACTCTGCATCATGAATAAGAAAAACGACTCTAGGTCGTGAGCTCAGAGCTCTAAATGGAAAAAAAAATGACACTAGCTAATAAATAAGAAAAACGACTCTAGGTCGAGAGCTCAGGGCTCTAAATGGAAAAAATGACTATGGGTCATAAATAAGAAAAATGACTCTCGATCATGAGCTCAGGGCTCTAAATGGAAAGAATGACTCTGGGTGAAAAATAAGAAGACCGATTGTGGGTCATGAGCTTAGGGCTGTAAATGGAAAAAATGACTCTGAGTCATCAATAAGAAAAACGAAAATGGGTCGTGAGGTTAGGGTTTTAAATGGAAAAAATGACTTTGGGTCATAAATCATAAAAACGACTCTGGTTTGCGAGCTCAAGGCTCTAAATGGACAGAACTGCCCTAGGTCATAAATAAATAGAACTTTAGGTCATGAGCTCAGGGCTCTAAATGGAATAAATGACTCTGGGTTATACATAGGAAAAAATGACTATGAGTCGTGAGCTTTAGGCTCTAAATAGAAAGAATGACTTTGGGTCATGAATAAGAAGAATGACTCTGGGTTGTGAGCTCAGGGCTCTAACTGGAAAAAATAACTCTCAGTCATGAATAAGAAAAATGACTCTGGGTCGTGATCTCAGGGCTCTAAATGGAAAGAATGACTCTCGGTCATTAAAATGAAAAATGACTCTGGGTCGTGAGCTTAGGGCTCTAAATGGAAAGTATGACTCTGCGTCATGAATAAGAAATAGGACTCTAGGGTCGTGAGCTCAAGGCTCTAAATTAAAATAATGACTTTGGGTCATAAATAAGAAAAACGATTCTGGGTTGTGAGCTCGAGGCTCTAAATGGAAAAAAAAATTACTATGGTTCATAAACAAAAAGAACGACTACGGGTTGTCAGCTCAGGGCTATAAATGGAAAAAATGACTTTATGACATAAATAAGAAAAATGACTCTTGGTCATGAGCTTAGGGCTTTAAATGGAAAGAATGACTCTAGGTCATTAATAAGAAAAAGAACGTTGGGTCGTGAGCTCAGCACTTTAAATGGAAAGAATGACTCTGCGTCATGAATAAGAAAAACAACTCTGGGTCATGAGCTCAACACTTTAAATTGAAAAAATGAGTCTTGGGCATAAATAAGAAAAACGACTCTAGGTCATCAATAAGAAAAATTACTCTGGGTCGTGAGCTCAGGGCTCTTAATGGAAAGAATAACTCTTGCTCATTTATGAGAAGAATGACTTTAGGTCGTGAGCTTAGGGCTCTAAATAGAAAAAATGACTCTAAGTCATATATAAGATAAATTACTCTGGGTCGTGAGCTCAGAGCTATGAATGAAAAGACTGGGTCATAAATAAGAAAAAACGACTTTGGGTCATGAGCTCAGGGCTCTAAATGGAAAAAAGGACTTTAGGTCATAAATAAGAAAAATGACTGTGGGTCGTGAGCTTAGTGCTCTAAATAGAAAGAATGACTCTTTGTCATAAATAAGAAGAACGATTTTGGGTCATGAGCTCAGGGCTCTAAATGGAAAAAATGACTATGGTTCATCAATAAGAAAATCGACTCAGGGTTATGAGCTTAAGGCTTTGAATGGAAAGAATGACTCTACATCATGAATAAGAAAAACGACTCTGGATCGTGAGCTCAGAGCTTTAAAAAAAAAAAAATGGTTGTAGGTAATAAATAAGAAAAACGACTCTAGGTCGTGAGCTCAGGGCTTTAAATTGAAAGAATACTCTGGGTCATGAGCTCAACACTTTAAATTGAAAAAATGACTCTTGGTCATAAATAAGAAAAACGACTTTAGGTCATCAATAAGAAAAATGACTCTGGGTCATGAGCTCAAGGCTCTTAATGGAAAGAATAACTCTTGCTCATTTATGAGAAGAATGACTTTAGGTCGTGAGCTCAGGGCTCTAAATAGAAGAAATGACTCTAAGTCATAAATAAGAGAAATTACTCTGGGTCGTGAGCTCAGAGCTGTGAATGAAAAGAATGACTCTGGGTCATAAATAAGAAAAACGACTTTGGGTCATGAGCTCAGGGCTCTAAATGGAAAAAATGACTCTAGGTCATAAATAAGAAAAATGACTCTAGGTCGTGAGCTCAGTGCTCTAAATGGAAAGAATGACTATGTGTCATGAATAAGAAAAACGACTCTGGGTCATGAGCTCAATACTTTAAATTGAGAAAATGACTCTTGGTCATAAATAAGAAAAACGACTCTAGGTCATCAATAAGAAAAATGACTCCGGGTCGTGAGCTCAGGGCTCTTAATGCAAAGAATAAGTCTTGGTCATTTATGAGAAGAATGACTTTAGGTCGTGAACTCAGGGCTCTAAATAGAAAAAATGACTCTAAGTCATAAATAAGATAAATTACTCTGGGTCGTGAGCTCAGAGCTGTGAATGAAAAGAATGACTCTGGGTCATAAATAAGAAAAGCGACTTTGGGTCATGAGCTCAGGGCTCTAAATGGAAAAAATGACTCTAGGTCATAAACAAGCAAAATAACTCTGGGTCGTGAGCTCAATGCTCTAAATGGAAAGAATGACTATGCGTCATGAATAAGAAAAACAACTCTAGGTCCTGATCTCAACACTTTAAATTGAAAAAATGACTCTTGGTCATAAATAAGAAAAATGACTCTAAGTCACCAATAAGAAAAATGACTCTAGGTTGTGAGCTCAAGGCTCTTAATGGAAAGAATAAGTCTTGGTCATTTATGAGAAGAATGACTTTAGGCCGTGAGCTCAGGGCTCTAAATAGAAAAAATGACTCTAAGTCATAAATAAGAGAAATTACTCTAGGTCGTGAGCTAAGAGCTATGAATGAAAAGAATGACTCTGGGTCATAAATAAGAAAAACAACTTTGGGTCGTGAGCTCAGGGCTTTAAATGGAAAAAATGACTCTAGGTCATAAATAAGAAAAATGACTCTGGGTCGTGAGCTCAATGCTCTAAATGGAAAGAATGACTCTGCATCATGAATAAGCAAAATGACTCTGGGTCGTGAGCTCAAGGCTCTAAATGGAAAAAATGACTATGGTTCATCAATAAGAAAACCAACTCAAGGTCATGAGCTTAAGGCTTTAAATGGAAAGAATGACTCTGCATCATGAATAAGAAAAATGTCTCTGGGTCGTGAGCTCAAACCTCTAAATGGAAAAAAAATGACTGTAGGTAATAAATAAGAAAAAAGACTCTGGGTCGTGAGCTCAAGGCTCTAAATTGAAAGAATGACTCTAGGTCATTTATTAGAAGAATTACTCCGGGTTGTGAGCTTAAGGATGTGAATGGAAAAAATGACTCTGGGTCATAAATCAGAAAAACAACTCTTCGTCGTGAGCTCGGGGTTCTAAATGGAAAGAATGACTTTGGGTCATAAACAAGAAAAAGCGACTTTAGGTCATGAGCTCTAGGTTCTAAATGGAAAGAATGACTCTAGGTCATGATTGAGAAGAACGACTCTAGGTCGTGAGCTCAAGGCTCTGACTTGAAAGAATGACTCTGGGTCATGAATAAGAAAAATGACTCTTAGTCGTAAGCTCAGGGCTCTAAATCGAAAGAATGACTCTAGGTCATCAATAAGAAAAATGACTCTGGGTCGTGAGCACAGGGCTCTAAATGGAAAGAATGACTCTACGTCATGAATAAGAAAAATGACTCTGGTTTGTGAGCTCAAAATTCTAAATGGATAAAATGACTCTGGGTCATAAATGAGAGGAACGACTCTAGGTCATGAGCTCAGGGCTCTAAATGGAAAGAATTACTCTAGATCATAAATTAGATAAACGACTCTAGGTCATGAGGTCTGGGTTCTAAATGGAAAGAATGACTCTAGGTCATGAATAAGAAAAACGACTCTGGGTCATGAGCTTAAGGCTTGGGATGTCATGAATGACTCTGGGTCATATTACAATGAGTAACTCAGGGTTACAATGAATAGCTCAGGGCTATGTGAACAATTCAAGGCTATGTGTTGTAGGCTCTATGACTAATCAACTAAAAAGAGAATGTGATATGTAAACTCCAAGTCAAACCACTTATGGGTGACCAAATGGTGTTGGCTTAGCTTAGGGATGGAAGACTCTAGGTCTTAAAGAAATGATAGCTTAGGGATATTAAGCTCAGGGCCTAGAAGGAACGGATAACTCAAGGTTACGAGAAGGTTACGAGACTTGCGGTCTAGAAGGAATGGATTGCTCAAGGCTATAAGACTTAAGGCCTAAGATGATAGGGATAACTCAGGGTTACGAGACTTAGGGCCTAGAAGGAATGGATAGCTTTGGGCTATAAGGCTCAGGGCCTAGAAGGAATGGATAGCTCTGAGCTACGAGGATCAGGGCTTAAGAGGAGAGGGATAGCTCAAGGCTACGAGACTCGTGGCCTAAAAGGAACTGATAACTCAAGGCTAACTCGAAAGTGGATAGGAAGTAAATAGGCTCAAAGCTGTATACTCAAAATGCCAAGGGTCAGACTACTGAACTTAGGAAGGGAAGTGTGCCCAGTATCTAGGGTGCTCGTACTACTGAAACAACTAGTAAATCAATCATCCGCTGAAATCAATGGGTTAAAAATCGATGCATCGAGACAAACCTTTGACAAAACCTAAACTGAAAGAACTCTCTGTCTCAAAAGTTTCTCTTTCAATGAATCTCAAAAGGTAAATCTCGGAGTGTGTACATCACGACTCAATGCCCGAACACAATTGATTCGTGCCCAGCTGGTGTACCTTGATTTTGGTCCTCAAACGGGAGTAATCAACAAAATTTATAACCTATTACACCATGTACTAAGATAGCCTCAGCTAGCATAACATAGTGGCTTTAGGATCGTTCACTGGGATGGGTTTTCACTTCACAATTGATATTAATTCAAAGATGAATTTGTGATTTTTCATTTCAAGGTTAGCTTTAAAAGAAAACATAAAGATGTTTGAAAAGGTTGGTTTTAAGCTAACCAAAAATAGTAACTGATTTTAACTACAAAAAAAAAGTGTTTCTTGGAGTTTCAAATCACTAGGCTCAGGTTCCTAATACAAAAAGAGAGTTTTGGTCACTTGTTTCTTTTTCTCGCATTGGGGATTTAACATATAGTTATTTCCCGAACCAATGTGGTACAAATGCTTCCCTTTAATGGGTTCAAACATTAAATCCCTCTCACTGATGCATCTTGCAATGGTTCATACCTCTCATCTAGTATTGGCCATTCAAGGTGATCCTTAACCTTGGATTACCTGTCAAAAGCTCGCAAGAGATAACTAATGGATGTCTCCTTGGAGTCCAAAAGCTTACCAAGTGTTGGCTATTCTAGAAAATCCTACCTTTAAACCACCTCCTAAAGGCTCGCAAGAGATAAACTAGTGCATCTCAATGGATGGAGATCACTTGCCTTACCAAGTGTTAGCCCAGGTGATTTAAAGGCGTTTTAAGTTAACTAAAAACATAGAAACCATTAACGGGTCACACTTTCTCTTCATTAAAAATTGAAACAATAAAACTTCCAATTTATGCATTCGAAACCTTACATGGCTTTCTTCACTCCAAGAGACAAAAAGCCTAGCCACTCATCCTCTAAGGAAACATCCTCGGAGTTTGTTTGGCTAGAAGTAAAAATAACGAGAAAAAAAAAATATGAGGGAAAAGCAGAGCAAGTGCTCTGTAAAATATATTTCTTACTATCGTCGATTACATATCTGATAAATGATGGATTTCTTTACATTGGTTCAAAGATATATATATATATATAGAAGATATTTTCTAAGAAATATCCTAATAATATCTTTGACTGATTACAAGGAGAAAATAGAAATTTACACAAAATATCTTGAGAAAAAATCTAATTGAGTCGGTTGCAAATATATGAGATTGCACAGGTGGATTTCGCAAGGTGATTCAAATGTTGAATTATCCATTTTGCAAGTTTGAACTTTGATTTTGCAAGTTGAATTTGTGATTTCGCAACTTGGAGGTGATTTCACAACTTGGAGATGATTTGCAACTTGATTCATAGCTTGGAGGTGATTTTGCAACGTGGTTCAATTTCGCAGCCAAGGGGTATTTTCTCAGGCCATTTCGCAGCTGCGAAATGGGAGTGTGGAGCTACGAAATGGCGCTCATGTGCCAAAGGGGCGTTTCGCAGCTCATTTTGCAGCTTTGCGCAGTTGTCTTCAAATAGCCATAACTTCTTCATTTCAGCTCCGATTCGCACACAGTTTGAAGTTTTGGACTTCTGACTTCCCGATCTTCAAAACGACATATAGTATGTATAAAATGGACTCCATAAAGTACTCAAAATGTGTCCAACAGTTGTTGTCCTCTTGAATTCTTCATGTTAGATTTCTCTCCTTTTTCTCCTTGCATTCTTGATTTGGCTTTGGCAAAGGACTACGAAGCTGCAAAGTTTGGATTCTTCATGTAAATGAGCTTCCATTTGCTTTTCCATGGATTATATAAAGCTCTCCCTCATCTTAGATTGCTTTGGTGATCAAAAAGCTATCAAAAAACACCAAAACTTAACACAATTTGATTAAAAATGATTGCAAGGGTCCTTAACATGCTAATTGAGTTAAAAGGTAATAACTACTACTCAAAAGTGTTTAAAAGAGTTAATTACAAGCTATAAAATAGCACTTTTTGAGTAGTAATCACTCCCGCCAACCGACATATTGCTAGTCCCTTAGCAATGAAGGAGAGAAAAAGAAAAATAAAAAGTACTATAATTTACAACATCATGCTAATCAAAAAACAATTTTCAAGTGGCATGATAATCTAACTCTCACATGGAACATTAAAGAAATAAAACTCAAACTTCAACAAGAGTTATCAAATAACTTGTCTAATCACAATTCATAAAGAGAAGGCATTATGCAAATTTAAGCTTTAAAATAGTTTCCACTCCCAAAGGGTCAAACCTTACTCTTCCACAAAAATCTAAGTGTTATTTATTAGCTTCCGAATATCCCCAACCTAGTTCTTTTTCAAAGCTTAGCAAACTTATCAACCTCCAATAGGCTAAGAACGCACCTGATTACTACCCAAAAAGTGTTATTTTACACCTTTAATTCATTATGTTTTAAGCACTTTTGTGTAGTAGTTCTCCATCTTTATCCCAATTGGCATGTTAAGGACCTAGCAATGACTTCTAATCATATTTGTGGCTAGTTTTAGTGTTTTGACAGCTTTTTGGATCATTAAGACAAGCCAAGTAAAGGAGAGAAGCAAAGAGGAAAAACAAACAGAATGAAGAAAATAGAGACAGCAGCTGCAGTCTTCCTTCGCACTTTTGGAGCACTTCCCGAAGTCCATTTTCTACATGCTATATACCATTTAAAAGCTTAGGAAGTCAAGAATCCAACACTTCAAACCGTGTACGATTTGGAGCTGAAATGAGGAAGATATGGCCTTCGGAAGACAACTGCTCCAGGCTTGTGCGAAATTTGCACAACACCTTGAAATTCGCACAACACCTTGAAATTCGCACAACAGACCATGCGTGGTGCGAAATCTCCTCTGTTTTGCCGACTCCACACGAGATCTTTTCTTTTAGATATTTTTGTATAAATTTCCATTCTTCTCCTTGTAATCCACCAATCATAAGATTTCTTAGCTAGGAAGGTTGGAAAAACTTCTCTATATATATTCCCGTGCATCCATTGTAAAACACACAGATATAGATAGAGATATAGATATAGAAGTATGTAAAATAGATCAATATATAGAATATACAGAGCCTTGCTCTGTTTTTCCTTCTCTTTTATTTTTCTTTTTCTTGAAAGCCAAACAACCTCTAAGGATATTTTCTCAAAGGATGAGTGGCTAGGCTTTTTGTTTCTTGGGTGAAGGAAGCTAGGTGAAAAGTCCAGATGAAAAAGTGGAAAACTCTCGTGCGTTAAATACAGGTAGTTGGAGTTCATAAATGGCTTCTAAATCTAAAGTTTTGCTTTAAATCCCTTAGAATCACTTTGAATGTCCAATACATGGTAAGCTTCAAGTCTCTGTGGATGCTTATTGCTAGATCCATATCAGTCCATTAGTTATCATGTACGAGCCATTGGAAAGTGGTTCAAGGTGAATACCCATAGTGTCTAAAGCCATTAATGGAACTTGACTACCATTTCTATTGACTTTTATGGATTAAATCTTCATTGTTAAACCTATACCGGTTCGGGAAATAACTATAGGTTAAATCCCCAATGCGAGGAGAAAAATCCGGAATTTCCCACTTTGCAGTTGGCACTTGATCCTAGTAACCTGAAATCCCAAGAAACACCTTTCTTTCTAATTTCTTTCTAGTTAATTTTAGTTACTTTATGTTAGGTTAGCTTAATACCATCCGTTTTCATTCAAACTTATGTCTTCTTTTAAAGCTAACAAAGAAAAGAAAAAGCACCAATTCAGTTTTTGAACTAATATCAATTGCGAAGTGAAAACCCATCCCAGTGAACGATCCTAGAGCCACTATACTATGTTAGCTAAATGCTACCCCGGTATATGGTGAAATAGGTTTATAAATTTTGTTGATTACTCTCGTCTGAGGATTGAGATCAAAGCACATCAATTGAGTTGAATCAATTGGAACACCAATCGGGCATGAATCAACACCTCTTTTATTTCACACTTTTTTTTTTTTTTTATTGTATGAGTATAAGGCTTAAAGGTATTCTTTTCTAAATTTTCCATGTAACGGGGGTCCATCGATGAATCCCAACCAATCAAGGCTTAGGGCATCAAGCTTTAAGGATCTTTCAACCACTAACTCCTCGGATTTTACCCCAGACTTTTGAGAATGAATTTTAATACCCAACCACCTACAGTATGTTAAACTCCACCTATTCACCTTTGTAACAAGCATTAAGGTCGGTGACTCCCAACCAATGAAGGCTTAGGGCACCAGGTTTTAAAGATTTTCACCATATACCCCTCAAACCTTGCTTAGGTTTCAAGGTAAGTAAAACATTTTTTTCTTGCTTTCTTTTTTTTCAAAGGCTCATTGGCCTTTTATAAGGTATCCCAACACTATTACAATGAGGTCAAAGGTACCAAGTCTAAATTTTCCTAAGTCAAGAGGGTGAAATAGTTTTTCATCTTATAATCGGAACCTAGTGTGCACAGTGTGTGAATAGCTTAAAGTGGAAGAACTAAGGTTGAATTCAATAGAAGTTTCAACAATTCATCAACTTTAATAATCATAATGCAAACTCTAAGTCAAGTAAAAAGACAAAAATTCAATTTCTCCCATTTCATTTTGAAAATTTTTCCTTCATAACCATGGAGAGTAGAATAAAAACTTAAAAATTTTAAAATTAAGCAAAAAGCAACTAAATTATCAAAATAACTTAGCATTAATAACAAAACTTCCTTCCTCAACTCTCCCCCTAACCAAGCTGAACATTGTCCTCAATGTGGCAAGAGCGATTGAAAATACAGGGAGGAAGTGGTACCTCCTAAGTGACATGGAGTCTGAGTCATATAGGAGAAACCACATGTTTTAAAAAAACTAAAAGAGTTAATGAGTAGAGGAAATAGAAAAATGCCAAGTTTAAACAAAAAATGATGTCTATATATTAATCTGAGAAAGTAGATTATAAGATATGATCAATGGAGATCTGCAATCCCATAATATAAGACATCAAAACATGGAATTACCTATACTAATATAATAAGTAAATACAAAAAGTAAAGAGATGATCAAGTAATGGTAGGATCCTGTGGAGTTGATGCATCTGTGGTGACCTCTTGAGTAGGTTGGATCAGGACTTTGACCTCTATTCTGATAGCCTCGTTAGGTGGCATAGTCTCCTTAGCTAGAGCTCTTAGCTAGAGCTCTCAGATGGAGCTATGGGCTCTGATGGTTTTAGGAGGTCAGAAATTGAGATGGTTCGAGCCTCTCACTAAGCCTTAACCATTCAAGGTGATCTTTAACCTTGGACTTCCCTTCTCAAGCTCGCAAGAGATAACTAATGGATGTCTCCTTGGAGTCCGGATTTACTTATGGCAAAGGACTTCAAAGCTTTGGTTCTTCATGTTTCTGAGCTTCCAATTGCTTTGCCCAAGATTCCACATAACTCTCCTCAATCTCGGATTGCTTTAGTGATCAAAAGGCTATCAAAACACCAAAACTTAACACAATTTGATTAGAATTGATTGCAAGGGTCCTTAATATGTTAATTGGGTTAAAAGGCAATAACTACTACTCAAAAGTGTTTAAAAGAGTTTATTATAAGCTATGAAAGAACACTTTTTGAGTAGTAATCAAGACCCCATGTTCTAAATGTTGTGGTGACTCTCATTATGTGCTGTTCTTTGACCTATATTTATCATTTTGGTTTCTGGGTGTTTGTATTTATCATTTGGAAAATGCTTAAAGAGTTTTGGGTTTTTGAGAAAATAGGGTTTAAAGACAACGATTCTACCTTAACTGGATCACATAACTGTTCATTTTGGGCCTATATTTATTTATTTTCTAAATGAAGAGCACTTCAATTTGATTTGTAGATTTCTAGTTGTTTTGGGTTTTTTGCTAATACTCATTAAGAAACCAATTTTGATTTCTAGTCCTTTTTTTATTAGTTTATATTCTCAAATTTGAGTCATCGTCCCCATTGGCAAAAGAAAATTTACTTGCATGTCTTATTAATTGAAAACCACATAGTAGGAAACTATCAACAATGTACTGAGATTTTCTAATGTTGTCAGGGGGTTAGGCTTATCGAACTGTATGAGTCCTGGGAAAAAGATCCCCATTTTGGTTTCGTAGTAATAAAAGTAAGCTTCACATTCCTTCTAATTGATCATTTTGGTTCACAAGGCTTTTTTAACATCTTGGGGTAACACTTGAACCTTAAACCCTTGCCTTGAGCCTTTGCAGGGCAGTGGCAAGGCATTTTCTGCCGGTGGAGATGTTGTCTATCTTTATCAATTTATGGATGAAGGTGGGGATTGGTTTTTGTTTTGATCCAGAGTTGGTTGTATGACAAAAAAATATACGGATTAATGAATAAATGAGAACACAATATCGGTTTTGGAATATGATTATGGAAATAATGCATGATATAGCCCATCTATGTGAGCTTATGTTATGAATCCTAGAAAAAACAACATTGGTATGATGTATGAAAAGTTTATAAGCTTTCTACAATGGATTCTCAATAGTGCTTCATGGGTCAATCTTGCAGATTACATGATTTGTTTTTTTATAGGTTAGGTTCAATATTCACATGGTGCTTGTTGCTAAGTGCTAAAACTCTTCTAAATTTTAGTTTACTGTATTCAAGGAGGTTGGAAGATTGTAAAGATTGTTTCAGGACATTTTATGGTTTGATGTACCTCATACACACATATATGAAGCCACATGTAAATCTATACTTTTCTCAAGCATTGAATGTTAGAATATACACTAGATTCTTAGAATATGGATAGCTTGGAAAAATACGGGTGCTATTATGTTGAATTTTGTTATCCATCCAATTTTGGCTTAAAAGTGTAATTCCATTTGGAACTAGCAAGTGTAACAATGATGCATTTTGATATTTACTTGAACTGTCTAGGCCTAAAATTAAGTTGCACAAACTAGTTTGTTGGAGCTTTGTTAATGGATCCTGTTGAATTCAAATTAAGAACTAAGTGAACAAGTAGCATTGAAACAAGCAGTTGCTTCATGCGGAATTTTTAGAATATGAATCATGATAGGAGAGGACCAAATCATATGTCATGTTGAGAATAAGGGCTGTCTAGGTGGGTACAAATCTTTGACATGTATTCCTATATCATATTTTCCCTTTTTCTGTTGGCTTCCATTTAGGTGGCTTTAATAGATGGCGTAACAATGGGAGCTGGTGCAGGGATATCAGTCCTCGGGACATTTTGCGTTGCAACTGATAGAACTGTATGTAAATGTGGTATTATTGTTTCTTTACTTTTGAAGGGTCAACTTTAATGCGTAGTCTACATTTTTTTTTTCTTTGATAGGTTTTGATTCTTATTCTATGTATCATATAACTCTTAAAGGATTAATTTGCATGATAATAAATAAAAGTTCAAAGTGGGATTTAATAAAATAAAAAAACCTTTTAAACAGTTTGGCTGTTAACATTTTATATTACATTTATAGGTCAATATTAGAGGAATGGATTGAGAACAATAAATCTTAGAGATAGAGGGATATCTTGGAGATTCACAAATGGGATCATCCTTTGAATGGACTTAAGAGTCTGAGATCCACCAGAACAATAAGCCTCTGTATTTCACTAGACGCTATAGCCTGGAAACACTTCAAACTCACGGACACTCATTGATGGAGAAGTTCTCATGTGGGTTTCCTAAATTTTTGAAAACAGATAGTATCCCATTCCAGTTATACATAGTATCATCAATTTGTCCTAGCCTGATCATAGCTGATGATCAAGTGGAGTGGAGGACATTGGTTAATTGTAAATTGCAAAGGAAGACATATTACAAATCAGACAAAGTGGAAAGATGAACTATTTGACTCGAACTAAGACCCTCAAAATGTACATGGTTTGCTTGAATCTATGCCCAAACCAATTCCTGATATTCAATTTTGCCATTTACCCATTTGCCCATTTGAGTCTAAGAATTGAATCCATGCTTTCAAACACACACTTGCACAGGAAAACACAAAAAATAGCTCCTGGAGGACCATGAAAGGGAAAACCTAGTGGAACTTGCAATAGATAAACACGGCTAACGACCATTATTGATCTGAGCCAACCAGTTGCAAAAATGCCCATATCATGCAAAATACTTGGTGTCTCTCCGAGCTTATTCCCTTAAATTCTACAACTTGAATTTCTTCAATCATATCTTCATGCAAATAACATGATTCACCTAGAAATTCATAAACCTGTTACATAATATCATTTCCACCCCTAGGTTAGGATGTTCTTACACCAGGTACAGGGGAAACTGTAAATATCTTGCCTCTATTAATATGAATTTGGACTGTAATAGGTTGTTATAATATGGATGGTAAACAACAGTTGGTGGGAAAGGAGTGGTGGTAGTAATGAGATAGGAAAACCATTTGTGGGTGGAGGTCATCATTATGGTTTTAGGCCCCTTGCCAGAATCTTCAGTCCCAGTTTTCTGCTTAATAATGGGGCATATAAACACACATTTCCATTGCTTGTCATTCCTCTTCCAGTGTGAAATTGTGTCACCTGATAGAAAATGCTTCTTTAAGCCTTTTCTTTGTTTGGATCTAGGAAAGTATTAGGAAAAGGAAGAAAAAGTGGGAAGGGTATGCGATGGTGCGGCTGGAGATTCAGGTTTGGAGAAAGCAATTCAAGGATAAGAAAACTTCTTCAGTCGTGCTGGAAACATATGGCCCAACTGAAAGCATCACTCTGTTTGAAGAAGCTTTGAGAGATAATGAGGTACAAATTCAAACTTCATTAAGCAGGAAAATGATCTAAATTCTTGTTGTGAAGGTATTGACACAACTTTATTTAAATGGAAAGCAATCTAAATTCATGCAGTGGAGGTGTTGAATCTCTGCGTGTCTGTTCCCACTCTGTGGCCTTAATTTTTCTTGATTAATCAAAAAGCTGGTGATTGTGCGGTTCAAGTTCACTAAATTAATTAACTACATCTAAAACTGAGAACATCTTAAATAAAACCCAAAAAATGTGGAGTCCTTTTTTCTTTTTTAACATTGGAATTTCTCTAGTAGTGTTGAAGATGCAAAGGAACTTGAATGAAGGCAACTCTAACAATAATGAATGATAAATACTGTTCCTCACTCACAGGTCATGCTTGCCCTTTTCCATAGGCAACTAAAGTTTAGACATAAAATACATTGTTGTGAATTTCCTCTTGAACACCTATGGGTTTAGGATTTATACAAATTAGTAAAACTACTAGAACACCAATTCTGTTGTTTTCTGTTATCTTCTAATCATGTTTTGATATATTCTAGGTTATTAACTCATCATTATTTTATAGCTGAATTTATTTATTGACTCTGTTTTCTTGTAGCCTGGTTTTCCGCATTCTTGCCACTGAATAACTATTGTACTTCTTAACTTCTAGGCAGAACCCATTTCATTCCTCTCTTGAAAACTAAATTTACTTTATTTCATTCAATTACAGGTGAGTTATGATGGGAGAACGATAGCTGTGCCATTCAACTGTTCTATTCTTCAATGGGCTACTGGTACTCGTCAAGTTCCCAATAATGCTCAACTACCAACTGGAGTCTCCTTTTACAACATGTATGGGACATGTTTTGACACACCATTTGATGTTTGGTATGAAACTAAACCATCTAAGAATGTTGTAATAAGTCAAAATTTGTCATAAACCAGCTTCACGTTTGTGTCAAAATGTGAGACGTGAAAAGCTATAACCTATGATTGATCAAACATGATATATCTTAGGTAACAGCTTAATGCATTACGTGCAATCATGAAGTTTCACACTATCATTTCTTTTTTAATGATTAGAACTACTAAGATGAGGATCAGAGAAAGGTTCAGAGTAGGAAGTTATAACTATCTTACCTTATTCTGTAAATATTATATGCAGTTACCAGTTCAGTGATGTTGTCTGCTTGAGAATGTTTTGAGTTTCTCTGGTAAAGCGTGGTCTTTGTGTTGTTCATTCCTTCTGGAATCAGATCGGTAGGTGTATGGAAATTCTGCTTTACTCAAGGTCTAGATAAATCCTTCTCCTTCTAGGCCAAATCTTAAGAATATCAGAGTTGCAGAAGAGATTGAAGGGCTGCATTGGCGATAGCATTTCCCCTGTTATTATCCAAATGCACCCATTAATCTGAAGATTTATTGTCACCCTTAATTGTATCTGTAATTTATTTCCACCCCCATAAGCTTTTGCTGAAACCTGATCGGGCAGTTTGACTTACGATCAGTACGTCTCCTTGGAAAATCCTAGTCACTAACAAATCATTAGTCTTTAAAATTGGAGGCTTTTTGATCTTCCAATTAACTACTAAAACTGTGAAAAAATATCATTATATACGTGCACATCATGTAATCCAGGATGACCATCAAATTCTTCTGACTTAATATATCTAACTAGATTTATAATATTAGATAGTTGTATCATTATTAAATCAAAATTATGCAACTATTTTTTTTTTTGTCTTTAAATTGTAAGCAGATCTGACATATATGGTTGAATGCAGCTATGGCTCGGAAACTTCTCCAATCGATGACTTGTCTGACTTATGCAACACAATTGCTAGTGATATGGTATCTTTTTATGTCATTGTGCTACTAGAGTACCCTAAAATGGAATAATATTATAGTTTACATTGTGCATCTGGTAATTGTAACGCTTTGCTAAAATATAGCAAGTTATAATACCTGCCTTTTCTGCTCATAGGAGCAGTTTCCGATTCCCTTTCTTACATTCATTGGCACCGTTGCACCTTCGTAAAAGTTTGGCTACCACTTAATGCTTCAATATTATCAGGCCTGCGGGTTTATTGTCGCCAGTCCCGGATAGTTTTAGCAAGAAAATCTGTGTTTGATTAGTTTTGATTCTATGAAACATACCATTTTCATGCAGAAGAGAGTTTCTTACAGAGGGGTGTTAATTTGCTGAGATATTCGTCACTCTGGAAGTTCTTGAATGTTTTGGGCTCACTCCCAACCACTTCTGGATGAGATGGAATACTTTTTTGTCCCATAAGAGATCCGGATGACGAGCAGCAACTCCTACTCTTGCTGTTGCTGCAAATCCATCTGCATGTGGGATGGATAAGAAAGAACATGATGAGCATCAGGTCAAATGCAGGGATACTAGTAGTATTCAAAGGGAAAGCTCAAGAACTTCATAAATGCTTTCCATGTCTTGATACCGAGGCTCATGAACTACTGCAACCTCAAATTTTATCTAACATCATTTTCTTCCTTCAGACATATGACTAAGTTAATTTATTCGATCATAAAAAATAATAAACGACTCAAAGGGAATCATGATAGATACTCAACTAAGTCTATACCTAATGTTGGTTATATTATATGCTATACATGACCAAGTTTATATCACTTGATCAGTATTTGCCTACCCGGTGTGACATGACATTCTTTATATCATTATGGCCATGTAATTTAGTGACTCTATATCACTAACCTCTAAATATTATATGGTACAACCATGGTCAATACTCTATATTCTTTTGACAATATAATATCGAACCCGAATACTAACTGGAGTATACTATGTATCTAAGAGTAGTGTACCTGAAACACTAAACCCGACTGCATATTTAAGTTACAAATTCAAATTTTCTATGATCACTTAGATATTTCATTATCCATTAGAAGAAAATATGAAATTACAATTAATGGAATTACCATGACTATATATTCATCTTGACCATTCACCTTACCAGATATAGTTATCCCTTACGGGATATCATGGTGTCATTATTAAGCATCCATCTTCCTAGTGTTAAAAATATTACAACATATTTTGGCATAGATATTATATGGTTTACCAGAATAGCTACTGTATTCTGAAAATAACTTTAATATGTCCTGTGTAGAGTTTATAGGCCCCAATAATGACTTTGGCATAGATATTGCATTTTATCCTAAGTGTACATGCCCTTTCTCTCTCACTTCTCAATCAATCTCCCTCACGCTCAATGGCACGGCTGCTGATCCTCACGCTCCAGAATGGTCTGCCAATCCTCCCTACTCCCAGCAAGCCAAACTTTTCAGGCCCCCCTCTTTGCTCCAGAATGGTGCGGCTGCACCTTCACTTCCCGTTTTTTCCACTGCCAATCGTGCCCCCTTAAGTAATTGATTGTATAGGTCTAGGGTTTAGTGTATTGATTTTCACAATAGTAACAAGAGGAACAGCAGAGGTCCGAATTTACTTCTAGTGCTCATAGCATGAATTATGCGATCAATACAGAGAATTTTATACTTTTCTCATTGCCCAAGCTTGGTACACACACCTTCATGCAATTCAAAATTCTACTTCTATATGAAAATATTTCCACTAATAACCGTATCTAACTTATGGCTATAAGAGTTCAAAAATATCATATCAATTGTTTTGCTTATAATATGAAGAATATTAATTTTGCCTTTCATTTTTTATTATAAAATTATATGAGTAATATCTACATACTTGTTTTCATAACTTAAATTATGAATAATGAATTAGTTTTACATAATTTTATTACAACAAAATATAAAGATGATGTATTTATACCATCATGTTATTAAATACTTTTTGCATGACTTCTCATGACATGAATTTTACAAAATTATTAATCAATAATTTTATTCCACACAAGGCTCTTGCTATAACGTAAATATTATATTACTAATATAATAATTAGTAATTGCAATAATCATAAAAGAAAAACAATATGAGATACTACTCGGTGATACAACACTTCATGTAAGCAAGAACTTTCTTTCTTTTTTTTCTTTTTCTTTTTTCTTTTTGAAGAATAAATTCAATGAAAAATTAAAAGAAAAAAAAAAAAAAAACTTGTCATGTTTGGTAAACTTTATGAACCCAAAACCTTTTATTTATAGAGGTAATCCAAACATGGTAATTATGTGATATCCACAAGGTGTCATAGGAATTTATTAGCACTAAAAAGGAAGTGTAATTGGGGTTGGAATCCGCTGGTCTACAATGCTCCAATGTAAGAAAAGATTGAAATCATCATCAGAACCTAAATCATGATATCCCT